>JAJIBD010005013.1:0-156582 GCA_021461705.1 Cryptotis parvus
TTCTTAATTGCCTACCAGGTTGTATTTATCAGCAGGCTTCCCTAGGCCCAAGCTTTTGGATCACATGCATTTTTATATAAAACTAGCTTGTGTGTTAAGTATAAAACACAGTGCTTGTGCTATCACACTAGACACAGCAAATGGATAAAAATCTCTGCTTGTCAGTTCCTAGATACAATGCACTTTGCATTTCAAGTTTGGGAAATCGACTGCAAACACAGAGCATTGACAATAAAAACAGAATAAAGAAATTCAATGGGACTCTATTTACTGCGTAGATAGCTCATAACACTGATTGGGGTTTGTGCAATTCTGGAGTGTGTACCAGGAGAAAGCAGGGCTAGCCTTGGTGACTGCCTCACTTGGATGGATTCCTCAGGGGAAAAAATCGGATGTGTTCAAGGTACTTTCTAGTCTATAAGAAAGAAGAAAATCCAGAGACTGGGGCTAACCATGTAGTGAGATCTAACAAAAGAGGCACATAAAATCTGAAATTTTCTTCCAAGCAATTAGGCTTTTCAGTTTATGCCCAAACAAAAAGAGCTACAAGATAGAAACTTATAATAGTCCTCAAACCAGGGTGCCATCAAGAAGAACAATGATAATTTTCCTTAAGTCTATTAATTTTTTACATGTAAAGTGTATACTTCCATCTGCTTCTACTATAAGAGGTACAAATTCCATCTTTTGCCAGTCTGCCGATCACGCAGAAATGATGTACAATAAGAATTTGGCACACAAAACTGGTTTCTAACTCCAACACTAACAGTGTGATTTGGGGGCAAATTATATCATCGATCTTAGCTTCACTGTAACTTCTGGGAATAATATTAAAACCAACCTCACAGAGTTATTGTGATTATTGAATTAGATATCACATGTTAATAGTATAGCATAGTATCAGCTTGCAGTAATAATAAATATTAAATCATTGTCAGTTTGACTAAATTTCTGCAAATAGCAGTGCATAGCCATAGATTTGTAGGGAACTATGGTTAGTAGTTTATATTTTCAGGTCAAAAGTGAGTCAGATACTTTACTCAAAGCCACATAATGAATAAAATATTAAATTATTTAATTTATTTCATTATAACTATCTTTTCATTATTGTCTTTTAGTAATAGGCATGTAGACCTTATACATTTTTTAGAAGAGTGTTTATTTGGTGTGCTCTATAAATGGTTTTTAAATTAAAGTTTTATGCCAATTGTTCATGGACAGTATACTGACATATAATTACAGTAATTTCTGTGCTATGACATTGCAATATATCTGTATTAGCATATGCAAAATTTATTGATCATTCAGTATATTTTTCTACAATACTATGTATTCTATGATTAAATAATATGTTATGTTTATGTTGAGTATTTAGAATAGTGTACAGATTGCAATCCACAATGTGTAAGAGAAGGAAAAGAAAGAGAGAGAGAAAAAGAGAACAGAGATAATGAACCTGCCATAGAGGCAGGCTAAAGGATGGGGGAGGGAAATGAGGACATTAGTGGTAGGAAATGGGCACTGGTAGAGGGGTGGGTGCTGGAACACTGTCTGAACCAAAACCCAAACATGAACATATTTGTAATTGTATATCTTCACATTGGTATAATAAAATATTAATAAAAAATTTATAACTGATAAATTAAATGATCAGTAAATGTATGAACCAAAAGCCTACTTACTACGAGAGTATCCGACCCACATGGCAGAGCCTGGTAAGCTACCAGTGTCATATTTGATGTGTCAAATAGTAACAATTATAGACCTCATTCCCATGACCTGATTGAATGGTTTGAGGCTCTTTGTGTTCCCTGGAACAAGCAGATGCCCATGGCTATACTAGCACGTGACAGGGACATATGGAGATGTTTCTGATGCCTGCTTAAGTAAATCAATGAAAAACAAGAAACAATGATATAAGTGATCAATGTATTATGTCTTCTACGATTTAATAACATTTTATATGTTTATTTTTTATTTAACTGTCTTCCCTTATTGCACTGGATAGGACTTATGAGGTAATACTGAATTATATGGTTTATTATACTGAAATATAATAATTTAATTATATGGCATAATACTGTATTATATTATTGACAAATTATATCAGTAGAAAAATTAACTCTCTTAAACGATAATGATGTTAATGTTAATTCTAAGTGTTTTCTAATAAATAGGAATTCCCATTTTATTTCTGGCATGCATAAAAAATTTATTATAAACAAATATTAAATTTTTTCAAATATTTTGGGGGTATCTTGAAATAATTGTGACTTTTTTATTTATCATGTCTAGTTCTTATTTTTATAGACTTTCTTTTACAAAATTGGAAGATTCATAAATCTAATGGAATGACCTCTCACCCCCAAATAGAGCCATTCTTAATTAAAGACCTTACTAGGCAAAAAATGATGAATCTCTATTTCCAAAGTATTCTATATAAAACTGGTCCAAGTCAATACTTTTTAAAATATAACTATATTAATATTCGAGATATTACTATATATTATTATAGTACTATATTAATGCTCAAGATGAGAGCCTTCTACTTATAGTATAACACCTACACGGCAGAGCCTGGCAAGCTACTGATGTTTTATTTGTTATGTCAAAACTAGTAACAATTATGGACCTCAATTCCTTGACCTAAAGAATAGTTTGAGGGGCCGGGGCGATAGCCCAGCGGGTAAGGCATTTGACTTGCACGCCGCAGCCAGTCCTGGCCCGGTTCAATCCCCGGCATCCCATATGGTCCCCCAAGCACCGCTAGAGAGTAATTTCTGAGTGCAGAGCTAGTAGTAACCCCTGAGCATCGCCAGGAATGACCCAAAAGAGCAAACAAACAAACAAACAAAAAAGAATGGTTTGAGGATCTTCCTGTCCCTGGAGCAAGTAGATGCCCTTGGGCTATACCTGCTTTTGACCAGACATATGGAGATGTTACTGGTGCCTGCTCGAGCAATTCGATGAAAAACAGGAAGACAGTGATACAGAGACAGACAGTGATACTATATTAATATTACTTTAATTTCTATGTAGGAAATGAAATTTTGTGTTATTTGTCTCAAAACCAAATATTGCTTTATTTTTTCAAAGAGTAAATGAGATTCAAAATTCATCACCTGACTCACAAATAAACAGAGAAAACTAATAAACTGAATCATGAATTAAAGTTGAGATTATACACTAAATATAACAAATTTTTGAAGAGCCATCATAAGTTACTATGAAAATTTTCATGCCACAAAATTGGAGAACCAAAAGAAATGGACAAAGTTTGGACTTAAAAAAAAACCTTCAAAGGATGACTGAAGAAGGAACAGAATACCCAAAGCATTATTTACCAGCAAGGAAATTGAAATGGCAATTAAAAACTGCTCCACATATCAAAAAATCCAGGGTCAGAAGAATTTTCTAGAGAGTTCTTCCAAGCCTTTAATGAAGACCCCATTCCAATCTTTTTCATGCTTTTCCATAAATTTGAAAAATATGAAACCTGAAAAAAGTCTATAAAACAATCAATATCCTAATACCAAAAGCATGAACATCACTAACAGAACAACTATAGCTCTATATCCAAAATGAACGTAGATGCAAATATACTCAACAAAATATTAGCAATCTAAATCTAACAATATACCACCTACATGGCAGAGCCTGTCAAGCTACCTGTGTTTTTTTGTTATGTCAAAAACTAGTAACAGGGGCCGGAGAGATAGCCCAGCGGGTAGGGCGTTTGCCTTGCACGTGGCTGGCCTGTGCCGGCCCAGGTTCGATCCCCAGCATCCCATATGGTCCCCGAGCACTGCCAGGAGTAATTCCTGAGTGCAGAGCCAGGAGTAACCCCTGAGCATCGCCGGATGTGACCCAAAAAGCAAAAATAAATAAATAAATAAATAAATAAATAAATAAATAAATAAATATGACCATCCTTTAAAAAAAAACCTAGTAGCAATTATGGACCTCAATTCCATGATCTGAAATATGGTTTGAGGCTCTTCCCTGTCCCTGGAGCAAGCAGATGCCCTTGGGCTACACTTGCTTGCGACAGGAGGTTTTGGAGATGTTTACAAGTGCCCACTGAGCAAATCGATGAACAACGGGAAGACAGTGACAGTGACAGTGATATCACGAAGACCAGACACCAAAGCTAAGTAGGATTTATCCCAGGCACCCAAAGATATTTAATACTTATAAGTTATTCAACAAAATAAACTGTATCAATACAAAGAAAGATAGAGGTCATTTTATTATATCAATATGCACAGAAAGCATTTCACAATATACTCCTTTATGATAAAAAAGCTATTTAAAAAATGTGGATCAGAAGTAACTTTCCTCAATATGGTTAAATCCACAACAAAACCCACAGATAACACAATACTCAATGTTGAAAAATTGAAAGCCTTCTCTCTAAAAACCAGGTAAGGCACTCTCACCAGTATTATTCAACATAATTTTAGAATTCCTTCACACAGCAATTCAACTGAAAATAGTTATCAGTGGGTGTCGGGGAACGCCCTCAGGGTCCCCGACAGTGTCAGGACAGAGGTTCTCTTCTACCTCCGAGGATGCCGGGAGAACAGATGAAAACTCACGAGTCCGGTGCAGTTCCAAAAATGGCTTTTAATAGTACAAAAGCTCTTCCACGGCAATCGAATATAATGAACAAACTCTAGTTCTGGTCCGAACTTAGACCATACAAGAGAGCCTAAGTCTCCCACCAAAGAGAGAGGATCTTACCCGAGCTGAGGCTTACCTAGAAGAAGGAGCAAAAGGCCAAAGAGCAAAAGTCAAAAGCCAAAAGCAAATGGCTAAGGAGCCAAAAGCCACAGGAGCCAAAAGCTGAAAGCTGAGGAACCAAAGGTAAAAGGTGAAGGGGCCTCAAGTCAGCCCCTTATATGCACCAAAGTAATCCAACCGGGAGGAGCATGTCAACAAAGAACTCTAAACAGAGTGTAGTGCCACACCCTATTGCAGGTATAAACAAAGGTTATGCCAAGGTCTAATTCTTTCTACCAAGATTATCTCTTATGTAAAACACTGAGAGAGAGAGAGGGGGCTGGTATAAAGTAATACATCTTAACTTCATGAGCTTCATGTAATCTAGATGGTAGCCACAAGGCCCTTATTATTATTATCTGCACCAGGGTGATTCTGAGTATCTTGTTCTCGTGTACTGAAAGGGTCACACTCGCCTGCTTAGAGCAAACTAGTATGATCCTTCCCTATAGTCTTCCTATAGTCTCAGCGTAGCCAGGGTGGTAGTCTTCTGGTAAATTCTAACTGTCCCACGCTGGGTGCAGTGGGTATAAAGAGGAGCTGTGCCCAATCTAGAAAACATAGAAGTCTTAGTAGATGTATAAGTCAGAAGTTATTCAATCAAGGTGACTTCTGTAAGTGCCACACCCTCTAGCAGTGTTTATATAGAAGAGAAGTCTCATTAGAATGAACCTTGACTTAAATAAGATTAAGCTGGGAGTGGGCAAAACAACAAAACTCCAGGTTAGCTAAACCTGTCCTCCAACAGAAACCCACCCATTGAAAGGATTAATATTGTCAAGATAACTATTTTTCTAAAATGTTAAACACTAATCAGTTCCTATGAAAATACCCCGTGTTGTATTTGATATGCCAAAACCCAGTAACAATTATAGACCTCATTCCCATGACCTGAAGGAATGGTTTGAGGCTTTTCATGTTCCTGGAGAGAGCAGTTGCCCTTGGGCTACACTTGCATGTGACAGGACATATGGAGATGTTACTGGTATCTGCTTGAGCAAATCAATGAACAACAGGAAGACAAGTGATACAAGTGATAAAAATTCCCATAGCATTTTTTGATAAGTATACTCAACTGCTACAGAAATTTATGTGGGTTAATGGAATCTCCCAAATGGCCAAACAATCTACAAGGAAAATAAATATTGGAGGCTTCTCTTTACCCAATTTTAAATTATACTATCAGTTGTATCACTTGTCTTCCCATTTTACATCGATTTGCTCAGTGGGCACCAGTAACATCTCCATACTCCTGTCACATGTGGCATAGCCCAAGGACATATGTTCTCTCCAGGAACATGAAGAGCCGCAAAACCATTCTTATAGGTCATGGGAATAAGGTCCATAAATGTTACTGGTATTTGGCATATCAAATACGACACAGGTAGCTTGTCAGGCTTGCTCTTGTAGTAGCCTCTCATCTCGTGCATTTATTGATGGACAGGGAAAGATCAGCTTTTCTGCTGGGTGGAGCTCTGAAGAGTTGTGGATCTTGAAAATGGTTAACCTCATGTGTGGGGCTCATCTGGCATTTTGTACAGCTCTGCTGGGATGGTGGGCCAGGGCTAGAACCTGCCTTCCCTCCTGGGTGCCTCATGATCAGCTGGGTACAGGGAGAGCTGGTAGCAGCTCAGCCACGTGTATCTGAGTCACTACAAATTATAGTTTATTTATAATTAAACTATAATTTATAGTTAAATTATAATATAAACCTACATAAACAAGACATTACTGGATTAAAAAACATATTATCAAACCAATGGAATAGAAATGAGAATCCAGAGACAGATATTCAGGTATACCGACAACCAATCTTTGACAAAATAGCAAGGATTATGAAGTAAAACTGGGGAAACCTCTTCAGTAGATGGTGATGAGGGCTGGGAAAACTGGTCAATCACATTAAAAATAAAAACCCAGAGTTCTAACTCACTGAAACTTTACAGACCTCTATATTAAACCAGAATCCATAAATTAAATTAAGGAGACCAATTGAGGAAATATTTATGACACTGAATCTAGAATAATCTCTGAGGATTTAATTCCATTGGCCAAGCAAAAGAAAAACAAAGACAAAGAAATGAAACTATATCAAATTAAGAAGCTTTTTCATTGCTCAACGTAAATGATGACCAAAAGTAAAAATAAATCACCCACACAGAGAAATATTTGCCTACTGCTCATCTTTGGGGGGGGGGAATTAAAAGGTTTAACATCCTAGATTTATAAAAACACTTATAAAATTAACCAAAACAATTAAAAATAGGGAGAAATGACTAGTAGACATTTCCTTTAGAATAAATACAGATAGCCCATAAGTATATGAAAGAAATGCTCTGTGTCACATCCTTAGGGGAAGCACAAAGAGTTATTAAATCATGCCAATGTGTATGGCGCTCATAAAAATAAACAAAACCAATCAGTGTTGGTATAAATATGAAGGGAAGACACCCTCACTTATTGCTGGTGGGAATACTAGCTGATTCAGCCTCTTTGGAAAACGATAGGGACACTTCTTTAAAAACTAAGATTTGAGCTTCTGTTAACTCAGCAATTCCATATCTTGGCATCTACCTCAAGGGTTGAAAAATAGTTCTCTAAAAGGCATCTATGCTTTTACATTCATTGGAGCATTATTCATAATAACTAACATTTGCACACAACCGAAATGTCTAAGAACAAATAGGTGACTGTATAAATAAATGCTTCCCCCCCCCCAGCACCCCCCCCCCCCAAACCCCCAGCCCCCCCCCTCCACCCGCACCCACCCCCCTCACTATACCACCCACTCGCTCCTTCCCCATCTCACCCTCCTTCAAAAAAAAAACCTACTTTTAGATATCCCAAAATAACCCTCAACCCTTCGCACCCCGCAAAAACAATTTTTTTTTTTGTTTATTTAGAATAATAATAAATTTTTTTATCATTTCCCTTTTCCTTTGTTTTTGTGTTTTTTTTTTTTTTTTGATAGAAAAAAAATTTAATTATATTATATAATATTAATACCTTTTTTTTTTTTTTTTTTTTTTTTTTTTTTTTTTTTAATAAAAAAAAAATTGGAAGACACCAACAAAAAAAATACTGTGTGTACATAATCGAATACTAGATGGCTGTAAGAAAAGATAAAAATCATGCAAAATGCCATATGTGAATGGACTAGAGAGCATCATGCTAAATGAAATCAACCAGAAGGAGATGAACAGGTACAAATGATCTCTGTAATATGCAAAACAGAAATAATTATAGTAGGAAATAACCAATGGACATAAAGCAAGGGTAAACAGTCTACAGATCTGAGCTTACCTAGAGTGAGGGTTGGGTAATATTTATGAGGGGTGCGATGGGCGGAGAAACCGTAGACAGAGCTGGAGGGAAGTAGAACTCTGATGAAAGCATGGTGTTCAAACATGGTATGCATTCAACAGTAGCATTAATAGCACTGTAAAAATTATTAAAATACAATATTTAGAAGACTGAATAGTGCCCACATTATCACCAAGGAAAAGGTCTGTGGTTTTGTAGAGATCAGTGGTCAGTCAGAGCTGAGTGCTGGAAAATCTGCCAAGATGCTTCAAACTATATGGGCAGGATATTGAAACTGCAGAACACCCGTAGTAACTTATCGACACAAAGGAGATGAAAGATGTACCTAATGAATTAATATCCAAGCATTGCTTACAGTTTTCCAGCGCCTAATGAAATATTGGTGTGCAGGAGGTTGAATGGATTCCTTAGGAAAATATTGGTGCCTTTGATTCTGATCTGTATTGCCTGTACCTTTTGTCCCCTAAGACAGTAATTTTTACTACCTAATAACATAGGTAAATAGCATTTATGCCCAAGTTCTGTTTTGTTTTTTTATCACTCCAGTTTGATATCCTTTGGTCTTTAATGTGTCACTTTTCTGCTTTTGCTTTTGGTTCTTTTGCCCACTCTCATCTTTGTCTCACAACCCTCTAGCAATAGAAGCATGGAACTTCTATTCCATGAAATGAAGTTTTGAAAAGCAATCCTTAAATCGCTTTAACAAACAAGAATAAGTACAGCTTCTTTCCCATTTAATTTCCTCCCTGCAGTCTGGTGCAGAGGAACCCTCAGCCCAGGTCTCTTGCAGATATTCTGGTTCACATGTTCCATATGAAGGAAGCCATGTATTAAATTGGGATGAGCCCTTGCATTTCATCACAGAAAGTGAGTGCTGGCTTGAAATGGAAGATCAGCTCATGTGGGGATGAGATGGCGGCTGGGATCATAAACCGCTGCTCCTGGGCAAAGGACCGAATTATTAAAACTGTTGTTTATGGCCCTTATCATTTACAAACAGGTGAACACAGAAAAAGGACTTTCAATTTCCCTAAATTAATTTTCAGTTGAGGGTTCTCTTGTGTTAAACAGATAAGAAACTGGTATAGAATTACAGTACACGAAGTTTACAGCTGTCTACAGGGCCTGCAAGTCCAAGGTTATCTAGCGAATATGGGTAAAATGGCATTTGTCAGAATGACTGTGACTCTTTATGACATGTTTGGGAAAATGAAATTGCTGTGAGACAAATAATGCCCTAATGTGTGATCCCATCACCCGTGAACTGCCTGGGTAAGTTCAGTAAAGTTGTTTCTAAGATAATAATTGTTGGCAAAAGAGTGGCCAGGATATTGATGCAGGGAAGATCCCAAGTCTAGTGCTCTTAGAGCTGAGCATCAGTAAGTCCTTCCTCAATGCCCACATTACTTGTCAAGTGAAGGTTTTTCCACAGTTCAACCTGAAGATAAATGAATTCCCTCCGATAGCTGCAGCTACTAATAACCCTTAAACATACATGTACCAAATCTCACATACACACACTCTTCTTAAATAACCAAAAACACACTACTCTTCTTAAATAATGATCTTTATATATATATATATATATATATACATATATATTACATATATACATATATATATATATATATATATATATATATACTTAAATAACAACTTTTATCACTGTTTTCCCTTTCATCATCGATTGCTCGAGCAGGCCCAAGTAACATTTCCATATGTCCTGTCTCATGCAAGTAGAGCCCAAGAGCACCTGCTTGCTCCAGGAACATAAAGAGCCTCAAACCATTCCATCAGGTCATGGGAATGAGGTCTATAATTGCTACTGGTATTTGGCATATCAAATACGACACGGGTAGCTTGCTAGGCTCTGCCGTCGGGAGCACCTTATGGTCACCTTTAAATCCAGCATTTATTGATGAACCAACAGGGCTGGGCACGAGCCGGGCTGTGGTAGGCTGGTCTGCTGGGTGGAGTTCTGACAAGAGAGAACTCTGGATGTGGAAAATGGAGGCCCTCATGGAGTGGGGGGTCGTCTGGCTTGATATGAGGCACTGCTGGGGTGGCGGGCCAGGGCTAGAACCCACTATCCTTCCCAGACACCTTGTGAGTGGCTGGGCACAGGAGAGCCAGTAGCAGCTCTGCCCCATGTCTGTGAGTCAACAATCTATATATGTGTGTGTATATATAGATGCAAAATGCATTCACCTGAAACCATCTTGCATTTATATAATTATTATAATTGTGTAAAGTTTGTAATAACAATAATTTATATACTGGATTATCCAATGTTAAAATAAATTACCAAGTATGGCACATCTATGCATGTATATATAATATAGAATAGCTTGTTAACTCACAAAAATCCTATTTGATTTACCTATAATAATGACACTCATTCCATTTCTGGGAAAGCTGAATCTTAGTGTTAAGCTTTTGAATAAATAGTAATGGCAGATTAAAACTCACCATTGAATATACACAGAGACTTAAGTGAAAACTCTAAATATCTGCAGGGCTAGCCACAATGTGTAAAACAAGAGGGAGAGAGATGCAGAGACAGGAGAGAGAGAGAGAGAGAGAGACAGAGAAAGCTGAAATGATCTCAATTTCCTATGAAGAGAACAGCAAGACTCCAAAACACATGTCTTTTTTTAAAAATTTTTAAAATTTTTTTTATTATACCGCCGTGAGACATACAATTACAAAGGTGTTCACAATTGGTTCATGGTAATACAGTATTCCAGCACCCATCCCTCCACCAGTGCCCCATTTCCACCACCAATGTGCCCCAACCCCTCCCATCCACCCCCAGGCTGCCTCAACAGCAGGTAGCCCTGTTTCCTCTCTTTCTCTCTCTGTCTCTCTCTGTCTCTGCATCTCTCTCCCTCTTGTTTTACACATTGTGGCTAGCCCTGCAGATATTTAGAGTTTATCACTTAAGTCTTTTGTGTATATTCAATGGTGAGTTTTAATCTGCCATTACCATTTATTCAAAAGCTTAAGAACTTCATCAGTTCACAATACTGCTGTATTATCCTGTTCAACAGGTATTCACTAACCAGGTAGTACCTAAATGCTTACCTAAATATCTACAGTAATTCTCATATGCCTAGTCCTCTTTCTACTTCATACTTTGAAATTTAGAGTATTTGTGTTTTTTTCAGTTACATTGGTGTATTTTACTACGATAATTCTCTTGTTAATTCAAATCTCTTGCTAAGGTGCCCGTTCTTACATACATTACTCAATTGTGCCAGGGCAGATTATTCAGAGAATAATTTAAAGCTCAGTTCATTGTCCAGATCTACAGCTTCAAGCCTTCAGAGATTCCTTCTACATTTGAGATTCTGTCATTTCTTTCACGTTCCACTAACTTAAACCACGTGACTTTTTGCTATTTACTAGATTTGTAACACTGTAGGAAATTTATTTTGAAGTGCTCCTTAAGCACAGATCTGGGCTCCTATTTTAAGCTTGTTTGTTTCCTGTTTAATAGTCAAAAGATTAAACATGTAACCAAATATTACATGCTTCAAACAGCAATGAGAAAAACTACAAATAAAAACATTTTTATGTGGTGACTTTTTACAGCTGGGGTGATTTGAGAAGTGCGATGGACCCTATATTGACATCTAAGATGATTATAATAAAACACATAAGATATCGGGAAGGGTCAGGAGAGAGTAAACCCAAAAATAACATCTTTTCACTTTAAAATATCTTCTTTAACTGCATATCATAACTTGAGTTTATATAGGTTTTGAGGTATATAGGTATATAGGAACACCTATACACCATCATATACCTATAGGAACACCTATATACCTTTTTTTTCTTGGACAGATACTATTAAGCTCAATTTGGGGGCAGGCACTGAGCTGACAGAGTTAAGGTGGGAGGGACCCGGTAGGAACATTTCTTGGTGGGCCCAGGTCCTCAATCCATCTTATTTTCTAGATGCAAATACAGAAGCAGATGGGCCCCAATGCAAGCCCAGGGCATAGGGAGGGGCTCAGGGCCAGGAGCCGGTTCAGGCAGCGTGGGGGAAGGAAGGGGAGGCTGTGGGGTCACTCAAGGCTCCACCCACGCGCTGCTGTTGGTCACCCGACCCCGAAACAGTGCTTCCAGTAGACAGAGTCCTGGTCGCGTGCTCAAAAAGAACTGAATCGGATGGCCGGCCCGTAGTGGGTGAAGGTGTGGGAGATCTGGGAGGCGGGGTATGAAGGGAAAGGCAGACTCAGGACCCCGAGGTCGCCCCAGCCGCCCCCTCCCTGCACCTATGTTCAGACATCCCACCTGCCACCAGGTTGTCTGGGCCCACCCAGGTCCCGTCTAGTCCCACCCACCCAGCCTACCACTTGAGGATGGCTGGTGCTTTGGGCGGGCGCCCTTAGGCCCCGCCCCAACTCTGGCCCTTGGAGCGTCACCTGGATCCAGCCATCCTTGCTGTCCGGCGGCACAGCCACCTGCCCACTGTGGAGCTCGGCCAGCAAGGCTTCATGCTCTGATAGCAGCTTCATGGTGAGTTCATACAGGAAGCCGGCATCACTGCCTATATAAGGTATATATAAGCTTGAGGTATATAGGTGTTCCTATATACCATTAACCAACTTGAGGTATATAGGTGTTCTTATATACCATTCCCACTACCAACTCTGCTATTCCAACCTTGCCTGTCAATTTGAAAGGCATATTACAAAGTTCCAGTGACTGCCACTTAGATCTCATGTTTTCAGTGTTGGTGAGTCTGTGCTTTGGATATATGGCTATACATTTTAAGCATATAACCAGTATAATGAAGCCCTAATATCTGTTCACCATGAATTAGCATTCACTTCTTCTCTCTTTGTGTTTTCACTTCTCCGTCCTCTTCTGTAAACACTGGTGTCAAGGGTGATTGGGCATCTTTCTCTATGACAATACATTTCCTCATCCAGATATTCTATAGAACAAATGTGGGTAAGTGAGCTCATTGCTTAGTCTTTTACACAGAGTGAAGTGAAACAGTTGTGCTCCATGGCAGCCAGCTTCTTCGAGCTACAAGAAGTCCAGAACAGAGCAGAGAGATCACAATTCATCCTTTAATTCTTAACAACCAGATGCTCCCACAACAACATGGGAGCAGATCTAGCTGGAAGAGATGTTCAGGATTCTTTTGTGCAGGACACAGGATTGACATTCATTAAATGCTTTCCTTCAACCATTTTACTCTCATTATGCACAACAAGGGCTTAGGTTAGCAGGGATTAAAGTAAAATTATTCTATAGCAAGGAGCTTTAGCCTCAATATAAAAATAGAAAGATCTGGCTTAAAAAAATAACAATGCAGGATTAGATTATGGACTTGTTCACTGAACAGTTACATGGTAATTTGCAAAGGTAATTATTACCATTAATTTGAGAGCCAATAATTATCATAGCAGTTCTATCATTTCATTTCTCATTTATTCCCAAATTCTAGAATCAGGTTTCTTTCTGTTTTTTTTTAGGGGGATTTCTTTTTCAGCTATCTAGTTTACTTGGCTGGTCTAAAAAACTCCATTTTACAGAATCTTATAATCTTACTCATTTTTAGTAGGAATCACAAACTTCTCAAACAGCTTTCTTATATTAGTGAAACAATGTGCTAAGATTCAAGAGGCAATCCATCTTGGTCACCCTTCTTTCCACAGAGCACTCTACCCTGAAGGTTAATAGAAAAGGATTCCGTGGCTGCCATCTTGAATCTCATTCCGTTTCAATTTTCTGGTCACAAACATCATGATTTTTCTAGCCAAGAGGGGTGAGAGGGAGCATATAACTCTCCCCTTGACATCTTTCCCTCAGGCCCTTCAGTCTTTGGAGTGCAGGACTTGGTGCTAGTTTAATTGAACCGCTGTGCTTGGCTTCTCTGAAAGAGAGAGAGATACATAGTCCCTCTGGTGACTTGTTGCAACAGATTTCAAACTCAGCTGGATTTAACTCTGTGAATTAAAAGCAGTGCCTTAGATTGGGAGCAAAGTGAACAGCTCAACACCAGATACTGATATGTAGGCAAGGGCTTGACAAATGGACCGTAAAAGCTCTGCCACCTCATCCACCTAGCTACTACTGACTTACATTTCTCAAATTTCTTCTCTGGATCATAATAATAACATGTTAGGACTTGGATGATCATAAAGTATCTTAACAGAAAAACTAGTAAATCTATACTTGAGACAATAAAACTCCAATGTTATTTGTTTAAAGAAAATAGTAGATTTCTATTCTTGAAAGAAGATGATTATCAGCACTAACACATTTTCCCACAATAAGATAGAATGAGCTCATTTAAATCCAAATAAGCTCATTACATTGATGGCTTTAGAAGAGCGACAATCAAAGACTTAAAGAATCTGGAACATTAGAATATCATAAGACTCAATTAATGTACCTACTTAAATATACAAATGATCAAACTGAGGCTTAGTGAGTTAGATGACTTATTTATTTGCTCACCTCAGTAGGGAGAAGATAGGTTAATATTCAGAAGTATTTTGGTCTTCCATGTCCAAATATATTTTCTTTACTATCAAGAGACTCCAGGAGCTTGGAGAACTCTGGTGACTGTTATTTAATTATGATATACAAGAAATTTTTTTCTCATCGTATCTTATCCCAATCTTACCTTTTCAGGAGGCTAATAATGCAAGCAATGGTAAGAGTGGGGAGTCAAGACCCAACATGTCCATGAATCTTCATGTGGGATATATCACCAGAGAAAATATAACAGATAAAGAGGAGAGGATGCTGTTCAGAAGAACATGAAGATAAAGATTCAGCAAATTATATTAACTGACAAAGTAGGAATTATTTCTTACTGAGTCTGAGAGCAGCTATGGACCATCCCTATTCTGTTTACTTTCTAGATCCAAAGCAAAAATACTACATTGAGAATATGCAATCTCCTTATTCTAATATGAGTTTTCTATCTAGTTTACAGTATTAAAATTCAAATACGTGGGGTCAGAGCAATAGCACAATGGATAGGACATATGACTTGCATGGAGCCCACACAATTCTATCCTTGGTATCCCAAGTGGTTCCCTGAGCCTGGCAGGAACTTACTCTAGGAGTAAGTTAGGAGCATTTAAACAAATAAGTAAATAAATAAAGTCAAACGCACATTTTCTTTTCTATTTTGCTCAGTGGTAGGCATACAGGAATGGATAGATGACAATTCTTGCGCCAAGAAAGCAACAATCATTTATAATAAGAAGTGCAAAGAGAAACTACATGTAGTTTTGGACCAGAAGCTCAGCAGAATTCAGTATAGGAGAACAGAACAATTTTTATAACCTGGCTTATAATTAAAATGCCCAGAGGAAGGATTTGAGTCTTTGCACAGGAAAAACCTTTGCCCAGAGATAAGTGAAGAGAGCTCAGGAGATGGGAAAGTTACTAAAAAACCTCAAAGACACCCAAGGCAAGAAAAGGATGTTGATCAGCTATTTTCATATAAGTATTTTGTGCTCTGGGATGTCTTACAGGCCAACATGACTTTATCATCCAGAACAATCTATAGTCATTAAAAATAAATAAAACCAGAGCTATGATGGAGGATACTAAGTTCTTCCTGCAGAGGGTAACAGAAATGATAATGGGACCTAGTGCACTGCAGAAGTACAAGGCATACATTTTTGCCGCACTGTTTATGTTTTCCATCCACATTTGTAATCCCAGGGGAAATTTTTTTTTTTGGGCGGATTTTATTTCCTCTCTGAGATCCCACTTAGCACATGGAAAATGGAATAGGATCCCTTCCAGGAAATCTGTAAAGAAATATTGATTGAAAACCAGCCTCCAACATTACAATTTGGAAATGAAGGAGGCAGCCCACCATCAGTGCTTCTTGGGAGTGTGAAGGAGAAGACACCTAGGATTCCCCTAAACTGTTGTATGTTGTAGGTGTAGTCAAGTAGGGAAGAATTAATCCTTTTCTCTGTACCCTGAGTCTCACAGGGAGGAGACTATCACCACCATTATGCAGCTCAGCTTTAGTGAAGGGGCACCTCTAATCAGGAGGGATTTCTGATACTGGAGGCACAGTCCCTCTGCACAGGGAGTTCTTTGTATCCAGATGCAACTGGAAGATGAGTGTCTGCATCTGGATGTGGTTGACCCACATTTCCTTGTCTGGTCTTGCTGCAAGACTAGTTACCTGACTAGGTCTAACACGATCACTTCACTTGATCACTTGACATTCCATTATTCATCTATTTGCTTGAGCTGGCACCAGTAACATTTCCATTTGACCCTATCACGTGCCAGTGTAGCCCAATGGCATCTGGTTGCTTCAGGTCTAACACAATTCCAAGAACATTGGCAATTCAGTTCATCTTTTGATCTCATAACACAATGGGTTAAAGATTATGATGTGGCACTTGGGTTTGAGTTTGACACCTTCTTAAACACAAAGCAGGCCAAATGTAATCCAAGCCTAGCAATACCACCAACACTTTCCAAGAAAGGTGATCTCTGACTTTGCTTTCTCTGTGCTAACACTCATGTATGTGTTCTAATGCAAAAACGAGCTCCACATGTTGAAAAAAGCAGCCGATTTTTTTGGGAAAGTGTGCTCCTCCCTGCCCGTTTTCTATGGTATGCTCCTCATAATGCCCTTGCCTGATTTTCTCTGCTCCTTTGCATCCATCGTCTGATCCTGCCATACCCTGAACAGTCTACCATCATCCTGTGTCCCATTTCATTCACATAGCTATTCTCAACTAAGTTTTACTTAAAGCTGACTTGCCTGCCTGGAGAATTGTTTCTTTTTTGAAATACTCCCACTACTACCAAATATGATTGCTTCTACTTTCTCAACCTCTGAACCTTGAAGCTCTAGTGATGTATGGAGATGGTTTATTTCCAACAACACATTCACTTAGGTTAGTATTAGTAGCTTGAATGCAGTCATGGTGATGGGTTTCTACAGTGAATTCCATAGAACTTGCCAAGTGCTACATATCAGAGTTTTCTGCTAACCTAATACCAGTCTATTTATGAAAAACACAGGGTGCCCAAACTTATAAATACTTGATAACTCGATCACTTGACATTTCGTTATTCGTTGATTTGCTCAAGTGGGCACCAGTAACGTTTCCATTTGTTCCTGTCATGTGGCAGTGTAGGCCAATGGCATCTGCTTGCTCCTGGAATACAAAGAGCCTCATATGGTTCGTTCAGGGTCTTGACGAAGAAGTCTGATCATCTTGTAGGTGGGAGGCCATGTGATCTTTTGACATCGCCTGGGATCCAGTTGGTAACAGCTCTAGTTCAGCGGTCATCTCCAAGTCGCATTACATGTCCCATCCATCTGATTTTTGAGAGAGAGTCCCTGACTCTTGATTGTCAACGGAGGTCAGAACTCCAGGTTCCTTCTCTCACTTCAGTGAGGCATGGTATTCCAAGCATAGTTCTTTCGATTCCTCTTTGGGAGACCCAAATAGCATTCTCATTCTGCTTTTGTAGGGTCCAGGTTTCTGAGGCATATGCTAATGCATGGGGAATGGTGGAGTAGAAGAGATGTGCCTGGAGCTGGACGTTCTTTGTCCTTTTAGCTATTTATTTGATACTGTTGAAGGTGTTCCATGCCACTCTTCCTCCTGTGCAGCTCAGGTTTTAGGTCATTCATCATGTCCAGTTCTCGACCTAGGTACACATGACTACTGCATTCAGATATGTTTGTTCCATTGAGAGTGATTGGAGCATCTGGAACTAGTTCGTTTTTACATTAACATCGTTTGTAGAGCCAGGCATGGTGGCGGCGTGCCTGTAGTCCCAGCTGCTCGGGAGGCTGAGGCCGGAGGATCGCTTTAGTCCAGGAGTTCTGGGCTGTAGTGCGCTATGCCGATTGGGTGTCCGCACTAAGTTCGGCATCAATATGGTTACCCTCCGGGAGCGGAGGACCACGAGGTTGCCTAAGGAGAGGTGAATCGGCCCAGGTCGGAAGCGGAGCAGGTCAAAACTCCCGTGCTGATCAGTAACATTGTTTTTAGAGATTCAGCTGTAGACCTATCTTTCCACATTCATGGTTGAAGTTAGCCAGCATTTGTGCCGCTTGGCTAATGTTTGGTGTATTAGAACACCAAACATTAGCCAGACTCACAGGCATGGGGCAGAGCTGCTACTTTCTCTCCCTGTGCCCAGCTACTCACGAGGTTCCCAGGAGAGATGGCAGGTTCTAGCCCTGGCCCGCCACCCCAGCAGAGCCTTGCAACAAGCCAGACGACCCCCTACTCCATGAGGGCCTCCATTTTCCACATCCGGACTTCTCTCTAGTCAGAACTCCACCCAGCAGACCAGCCTATCACAGCCCGGCTCGCGCAGCCAGAAGCAGCCGGGCGGTTCATCAGTAAATGCTGGACTTAGAGATGACTACAAGAGTATGCTACCTGCACGGCAGAGCCTGACAAGCTACTCGTGTTGTATTTGATATGCCAAATACCAGTAACAAGTATAGACCTCATTCGGAATGGATTGAGGCTCTTTATGTTCCTGGAGCAAGCAGATGCCCTTGGGCTCTACTAGCATGAGACAGGACATATGGAGATGTTACTGAGTCCCGCTCGAGCAAATCGATGATGAACGGGAAGACAGTGACAGACAGTTATTAGAATAATGTCATCGGTGAAGCAGAGGTGGTGTAGTTGCCGACCATCTCTCTTCACTCCTATTCCTTCCTATTCTAACTGTAGCACTTAATCAAATTTTCCTAAATGGCTTTTCAAAGATTAAAGGTTTTTTTTATTTTTAGAATTTATTTTGTTTTGTTTTTTTTACTTTTCTACATAAGACTTTGTTCTTTGAAGAGTAAAATATTAAACTACTATGAGCCAGACATAAAGCTTGGTGGATAAATGCAGAAAGGGTGCTTTGCTTACAAATGACCCATGTGCATTTCACTAGGGACAACACATTATTGCTCTCTACAAAGCCAGCAGGTTCCCAACTCTCCTCCAATAGATAGGTTTGTTCATCTGAGAATAACGGTTTCTCCTGCCAAGAGCAGAATTCTGGAAACAATTGTTAGAGTCATAAAATAACTTTGGCTTTTTATCTTGTCCTTATTTTTTCTGGAGCGAAAATAACCTCACAATAAAAATGTTATGAGACATAGGCTTTTTCTTCGATGATAATCTTAGTCCACGTGCCATCCAGATATGAAGACCTTTTGGATGAGAAAGATCTAGGGAGAGGAAGTGCACTGAATCCAATCTGTGAGGCAAAAGATATGTTACAAAAGGATAGTCCTAATTTTTCATACTTGAGGGAGTCATAGCCATTAATTTCTTATGTTTTGTGTTTATTTGTTTTCTTTTCTTTGTCACTTTTGGCCCACACCTAGCTGTGCTGGGGATTTACTCCTGGCTCTGCACTCAAGGATCACTTTTGGTTGACTCAGGGTGCTGGTGCACTGGGGGAACAATTTGGGGGTGATAGAGATTAAACCAAGCAAGCACTTTACCTACTGTACAATATTTCTGGCCCCTAATTTCCGCTTTGAAAACTCTCTCCAAACTCCTGTTTTTGAGCCTCATGATGATGGATTTATTTGTACTGGCTCATTCGAGCAACAAGAGACATGAGACAATGCTTAAGTCAAAGTCTAAGGAACCAGATTCATAAAACAACAAAAAATCAAGAAAATAAGGTGAAGGACACAACCAGGATAAAGACAACTGATAAATATTGTGTTTAAACTGCAAACACATAGCCTTTCATGTCTCAGATTCTTATATATTTTGGTCCCTCCCAATAGAAAATTTTCTTCAATATTGTCTTTGCTTCATATAGCATGTGTCTCAAGTGAACATTCCACATGGTCTACTGTAACCATCAGCCGTCAACTCCTCTGCTCTATGTTAATCTTGGAGTGAACATATGATCTGAATCTGGTCAGTAGGATTCTAAGAGGAGCCTATGGAAGTCTACTTGAAAAACACAGAAAAAATTTACTCTTCCTTCATCCCTTGGCTATTAGGGCCAAATGTGATGGCTAAAATTGCTCTAGTTTCCATGTTATCCAAGACAATTGCTTGGGAAAATGTCAAGGATAACATAAATTCAAAGTTAAATATATAAACCATTTGTACAATTTTTACCCTACCTCTGAATTTCTTATAACTTGAGATCATTATTTTTCTTGTTGTTGAAAGTCCATTTAAAGTGAGATTTCTTATTATTTCCTACCAAATATGCCCTGATAAAGTTGTTTGAAACAAAGTTTCTTCCTGAAAAAAACATAAATATTACTCTATTCAGTTCTATTAATGGGCAAAGCAAAATACAGTCTCTTAAAAGAGTATTTTCCTCTTTTTTATACAGTGCTGAGAATAGAATCCAGAGCCTCTCACTTGTAAAGCTTGTGTTCTGCTGGTGGTTCTGTCTTTAGCACAGAGACTTCTCAAAAGTTAAAAAGGGGACTTTCATATAATAAAGTAACTCCTTTCCTTTACATGTATTACAAGAACACAAAAGTGGAAATTTGAAAAGATGCGTGATCATTTGGAAATACTTAAAATGGCTAAGAAATGGAAATAAATAGTAACTGATGAGAGAATAAGATATTGTACAATAGAATACTACTCAGTCATAGTAAAAAATTAAATCTTCCATTTGGATAAACATGAGACTAAGAAGGTGTCATGTTAAGTGAAATAAGCAAGAAAAAAGTACATATGACATCATTCATAATTGGTAGATAAACAAATCAATGGAATAGACAAGTTCCAACAAAAATAAATCAAATCATAGATTCAGACACTAAGTAGAGGAGAGCAAGGATGGGAGGCTAGTGTGGAGAGAAGCTGGGTTAGAAGGAATCTAGGGCAGTGGTAGATAATATTGGCACTTTGATTATTTGTGTAGCACAATATTATTGCATGCCTAAAGCAGAAGTATTAACACTACTGTGAATGTTGATATTTAAATGATATTCATGGTATAAAGGGGTCATGAAAGACGGGACAGAAAGACAAAGGAACTATTTTGCTTCCATAAAGGAGGTAACAGTATCCACTTACAAAGACTATCCCAATTCACTAGTATTACTCAACTTGAAGAAGGGACCTGCTTTCTTGGTCTGCCTACATAAGATAATTTATATCACATATCCAGTGCTTACATACCCTAAATATGTATCACTTTTATGTACCACAAACTCAGCACACTTGTCATTTGCATTACAATACAAGCATCTGAAGTTCTAATTTCTTAGTAATGGGAGTTAGGAAGGGCCATTATCGAGGTGCTTGCTTTAGCTATCAATGTCTACACTGTTTTCTGGCAAATGAATCATGAGCAGAGAAAGAGATGTTAAGAGGACCTCACTTGTCATCCTATACTTTCCTTTTTCTTACTTTTCTTTCTTTTCTCTACCAGGTTTCAGTTTTCATTCCATTTTCTCTCATTCTTTCTAATATTAAGAGGAACTCCGAAGTATACAAGCTGACCATATCTGACTTTCTACTTTAAAAGCACATTGAGAAACAGACACAGAGTTACCTCTAGCTAAATGTGGAGATTGATAAGCAGTTTAAGAGAATCAAATGAAGATGATTAAAATGCAGAGAGAAAAGTGACTAATTTCATAATAATAAAAAATTAATGAGAGGAATGAAAAAGAGTGGTTCCCTTAAAAACAAGTCATCAAAATGGTCATTGCAGATAGGCCTTAATGGTCTTGAGTTTCATGCATGACTGATTAAATCAACTTTTAGATAGGGGAAGGAATTGCCTCAGTTTATAAAAATATTCAATCATTCTAGAGTATAGTAAAATATTCTGAATGCAGCTAGAGTTGGCTTAGAATACTGCAGGTTGGGTTTATAACGGCTGATAACCTGAAGAAAGAGCTCCTCTTCCATTACACTGCAGAATTTCCATCAATGGGGGCTTATAATGCTAATAGATCACATACATACATGCTTCCTACTTCATGTGTTGGCAACAGTCATATAAAATACATGGAAGGGACTTCTATGAGTCCTTCTAACTCCGTTCCTAAAGAGAAAGATATTTCACATAAATGTTTTCTCCTTGGGAAGAATATGTGGTGTGTGAGTGAAATATTTGTCAAGCTTTGGGAATATCAGAGAGAAAAAGGGTATATAATATTACATTTATGTTAATAGTTTTTGCTGAGGGCAAAAAGGTGATTTATTATACTGTATTCACCCTAACTAAAATGTGGATGTGGGGGGAAAAAGGCTTCAGCACCTCAATTACAATGACCTTCTCTTATACCTGAAAATAAGTACCCATTTGTCGTCCTTCTACTCAGACAACTGTGACCAAGAGTTATTATATAAATGAAGAGTGTTGTAGATTTTTAAAAGAGGGATAGCATTATATTTAATATAGCTATATATCATGTGTGCTTTCAAGAAACTTTTGAAACAACTATGTGTTCATTCATAGCTGTTTGAAAACACCCCCTAAGGGTTTCCCTATTTCTTGTCACATGACATCTACAGATACCAGTGACTCATGAGCTTCATGCACTTAAGGGTTTCCTAAAGTGATTGCTTCGATATTCTACCAAGATTGTCTTAAAGATATGGAAAAGACAAAATGGAATTATTTTATAATACATAAGTGAGTAATATAGAACAGTTTAAAAGCATTCAAATCCAAAGCTAAGAAGCTAATCATTTAAGCAACTGAACATATTGGCAAAGTATGTCTCATAATTCAATACAAAATACCTTTAGTACCACTTAATAGTAAACATTCTCAAAAACAGAGGCAAAGAGAAATAGACTGCAGTTCCTTCAGGGAAGTTACAATCTACTGCAGAGAATTGGGTCTCTGCTGATGATTGATCAAGGCAAACTTTGATCAATGCTCTAGGATAGGAATGAGCAAGTACCATGTGTTTCAGAAGGATGGAGAGTCAGAAAAGGCTTCCAAAAGTGCTGCTATTTCAGCTCCACCCTGGCTACATGTTAGGAAGAACTGAAACACAAAGACTGTAAGAAAGCATTTTGGAATGAGCGCAAGAAGGCTGTGAATAAAATCGCTATTTGCATGAAGACAAAAGATCAAGAATTGACATTAAACATAAATGGATTTATAGAGGGTTCTGGAAAATGGCTCAGTGGATTAAGACATGCTGGAGGCAAGCACAGAGGCCATGAGCTCACTCTCCATTGTAGCACCATCGCCCAGTGGTCATGAGATCCAAGCAAGGGGGAGGAGAATTTACATCCCAATTCTATCCTTAGCTATTAACGTTACTAAATAAAGCTTCGTTAGTATCTTTAGTGCTCAATTTTTTTTCTATATGTGAAAATAGATTTTTTATATAACATAATGAACCTTAATTGGTGCATTTTGAATATTAAATATTTATCCTTCTATTGATGGGAAATATTTTCTCCCCGGAGTGCCCTCCCTCTTTTCTCTGCTTAACTAACCCATTCCAACTGTATCCTGGGGTCTTGCAGTATCTCTCTGTTCATTCCTTCTACATGGATTCACTGGAGTGATAGTATAGTGGGTATGGTTCCATCTCTATTCCCCTTTAATGTAGCCCTGTGCACTGCCAGAAGTAATTCTTGAGTGCTTAGCGAGGAGTAACCCCTGAGAATCACCAGGGTGACCCAAATATCCACATGTATCCATTGCACACGCACCATATCATCCCACTCTTTCCCCTCATGTAAACCATAATTATTTTCACTGTAGCAATTTTCTTGAGCATCGAGAGATGCTTACATATTCTGTCCTCTCCTCTCTGGTTTAGATAATTTATGTGGCCTTGAGTTAGGATGACCTTGTGATGAAGCAGAATTGACTATAAGTGACCAGCTTGTGTTAAGAAATTAGGGTTGGTAAACCACCCAGGATAAGTGATTAACCTGTATCCCTCATGAACCCCACAGATTAATTTGGTTCCTTTCTAAATTAGCAAGTTTCCTGAATTAGCCAACTTATAGATCATGTATAAGAGCAAAAGCAAACCCTAGGAGAGGGGTTTAATTTTTAATTTGGTTGTGTTAAGGCCATAACAAACATTGTTGAGAGCTGACTCCTGACTCTGTGCTCAGGGATCACTCCCTCCTGGTGGCACTAACAAGACCAAATGGGGATCAACTCAGGATAGGCATGTACTATCACTCCAGACCCTAATTTCCCATTTGATCTGTGAATTGAAAATATACTCTAATCTGGCTCTGGTTCTGGCAGGAACATGCTTTGGCATATTCCAGTGTGGCATGTTCCAGTGTGGCATGTTCAGTGTGCCAAACCGGCATGTTTTAGTCTGCCACATATATTCCAGTGTGCATAGTGTGAAAGGCCATCGTCAGGTATTCTCAGGTCAGGGGGGCTTTTTGGAATATCAGTGAGAAGCCAACAAAATCCATCACTGTTTTTCTAGACTTTAACATACACATAGCACCCTTCCTTTCACCTGCGATCAAACTCTGAAAAGCAACATCTCACTGTCAGTGTAGTCTTCAATATTTTTTCCTAGCATAATCTACAAAAAACAAAGAAAGTAGGCTTTTTCACTACACAGGCATTAAGGCACAAAGGACAAAAGTCAGGGATTCAGTGTAAGGACCTGATAAATTCCTGCTGAAATATCCCAGGAAAATCCTTTGTCCTAGGTGCAAAATGAGCGATTCCATCTCAGCCTCAACTTCTCTGTGACCAAACATCTAGCATCATATGTGGAAGTAATGGAAGCACCTATTTATTTGAGTAGGCTTTTTTCTTGCTCTATATATTATTCTCCTTCCTTCAACTTTCTCCTCATCCCTTATTCCTTATGTTATAGTTTTCTAAAGCATAAAGGAGAACAAAACCACTATGAATGCCCACATTTTTAGAATCAAGATGTAGAAACAATGAGTATGTGTACACCAAGTCTTAAATAAATCACCATAGGTAGTATACTTGGATATTGAGGGGGCAAGGATATAGTTCAAGGAACTGGAGCACATGCTTTGCAAGCAGAAGGCCCTGGGTTCTACCCTAAGCATCACATGGTCCTCTGATCACCACTTTGAGGATCATGAAGTAACTCATCTAGAGTAGCTCTTGAGTAGCACTAATAAAAGCAAAAATAATAAAATTTTTTGCTTATACATATTATTTTACCAAGTGTAGTACCTTGCAGATTCTATATTTTCAAAAAACAACTTTATCTTTGCTCTTTTGACTTAAATGTCTTCTAATCTTAGCCATTGCATATTCACAAAGTATTCTTTGCTATTTAGAAGCCCAGATATTTTTAAAAATTTTAATTGAGTCACTGTGAGATAGACCATTGCAAAGCTGTTCACAGTGGGTTTCAGTCATGCAATGATTCAACACCCATTACTTTACCAGTGTACGTTTTCCAACCCTAGATGTTCCTTACCACCATCCTGCCCACCCAAGTCTGCTTCTTTTTCCTTCTTTTTTGTTTTATGGATCACACCCGGCAATGCTCAGGGGTTACTCCTGGCTCTTCACTTAGGGAATTACTCCTGGCGGTGCTCAGGGGACCATATGGGATGCCAGGGTTCGAACCCGGGTCGGCTGCATGAAAGGCAAACACCCTACTTGCTAGACTATCACTCTGGCCCCCCAAGTCTGCTTCTATGTCAGGCACTTTTCTTCTCTCTCTCTCTCTCTCTCTCTCTCTCTCTCTCTCTCTCTCTCTCCTCTCCCCCTCCTCCTTTTTGTGCATTATGGTTTGTAACACAGGTAACAAGAAGTCATTGTGTTTGCTCAGGAAGTTCAGTACTTTTATCTGGACAGGTGCATCTTTGGGGCGTGGATGTGACTGTGAGGCTTTTTAGTAGTAGAGGGAGGTTGGGTGGAAATAACTCATCCCAACTCCAAGAGAAACCTGGATTTTTTAGTCACAAAACCTGCATACCCAAATTTTTAGCAAATTAATTTCTCAATGAGGTCTGTCTTGAGTTAGTAGACTCTGGACCAGAACATGGTGAGGATTTTGGATTGTAGGAGCCTGTGGCAACCTGGGGCTCTGTTTGGACAGAGACCAGGCTAACCAATCTTCCTCCACTGTGCCTGGTACTGTTCACTGAAGTGCGGATATGAGATTTACTGTGGTTTTTGATCTCTTAAGATTTATTTATGGGTCTCTGAAGCAAGGCTGTGGAAGAGCTTACATGGTAGTTCCAGAGTTGATTCGTAGGGATGGCCGCCAGTGTTTCCAGGAGTATAGGGAGGTGTGGGGAGACTGTCAATTCTGACTCCAAGAGAGCCTAGAGATTGCAGTCACAAAACTGATATATCAAAATTTCAGCAGGTTAATATCTCAGTGAACTCTGTCCCAAGATAGTGGAGTTCGACCGAGAAACAAGATGATTTTTTTGGATTGTGAGAGCAAGCAGCTGCCATAGGCTGTTGGGCAGGTTGGGCAGGTACCAGTTTAACCTACCCCCTCCTATTTTTCTCCAGATTATTCAGCCATGCATAGGTCTATAAAATGTACTAAAAAATTTGATCTCTCAAGATTTATTTGAGTCTCTGGAGCAAGGCTGAGTGCTGAGCTTCTATGGCAGAGCCAGAGGTGGTTTGGGGGCATGGTTACTGCACATCTAAACTTTGGTGGTTGATGGCTGTAACTACCTTGAGGAAAGTCCCTTCATTCCCATTTTCTGGCGTTTTAATCATGGACGGGTCTGGATCTTGTCAAATGCTTTTCTGCGTCTATTGAAGGATCATTGGTTTTTATTTTTCTTTTTTGATATGTGTTTTGTTGATTACTTCGAATGTTGAACCATCCTGCATTCCCGGGGAATCCAACTTGGTCTGATGTATAATCTTGTAGTCTTTGTTCTGTTTGCTAGTATTTTGTTGAGATCTTAGCATCCGTGTTCATCGGGATATTGGTCTGTAGTTTTCTTTCTTTGTGTTGTCTCTCCCTGCTTTGGGATCAGGGAATGTGCCTCTAGAAGCTGTTTGGGAGTGTTTCTGTTTCTTCTATTTCCTGGAAGAGCTTGAAGGACGGCGAGGTCCTCCTTAAAGGTTTGGTAGAGTTCACTAGGATCCGCTGGACCTGCTTTTGTGTTTGGGCAGACTTTAGTCGAGGTACTAATGCCAACCTAGAACTGGCATTAAATAGAGGCAAAAGGATACAGACAACCTTTTAATTATGTTCTGTAATCCATAGTCTGGAAGGGAAGAAAGGAAAGAGAGAGAAAGGGAAAGAAATAAAGAACCTGCCATGAGGGCTGGGGAAGGGGAAGGGAACCGGATGTTGGTGGTGGGAGATGGGCACTGGTGGAGGGACGGGTGCTGAAACACTGTATGACCAAACCCAAACATAAACTTTTTAATTGTATATCTTTTATTTGTATATCTCATGTGGTAAATAAAATACTTAAAAAAAAAAAAAAATAAACTTTGGTGGTTTAATTTCTTGAAAAACATGGTCTCAAGTAGTGGAGTCTGGCTGACGGTTCAGGTATTCTTGATGAGGGAAAAACAGTCAGAAAGCAATTTTAATCAGCCCATTGTTTTGCTCTAGGCCCATACAAAAGCAGCCTGTAGACAGAAGTTGTAAAATAGCTGGAGAAAGGAATATTATTGTTTACGGGTTATTTCGGAGAATTTTATACTTGGATATGATACTGGAGTCTAGGCCATTAGCCAAGAAAAAAAGAGAGAAAGTGAGAACTCTGCCAGTTACAGACTAAGGACAGTGAAGAGAGAAGGGAATATGTAAGGGAATGCAGGCAGCACCCAAATGACGTGTCAGTTTATCAGCTGCTAATATTCAATACAATAACAACACATTCAGATGGTGGCAGCATTCTAATCACCATGTTTCTTTAGGATAATGCTGCTTATTATTAACAATGGAAGTGTCTGGAAACACTTTTGAGCCAAATAGATTCTTGGCTAGAGGAACCTCCTCCAGATTTGTTATTTGCTTTGTTGTTGTTGTTATTGCAGTTTGCTTTTTAAATTATTGTAATGTGCTCAATTTGAAAGCATTTTCATTTTCATACGAGAGGCATATTTAAAGATCTCTAGATTAGACTCTTCTTCAAAAATTATATTCATGAGCCCTGTTCGTATCTAAGAAAGGAACCACTGGCTTCCACCAAGACCAACATGATTCTGAGCAAAGAAGGTATATTCCCAGACAGCTTCAGAACATAGAACCAAAAGTCTGCATCCTATTCTTTCAATCCTATTCTTTTTCTAACCCCATTTGCCTCTCAGTTTGTGGTGCCTCTGTTTCTGGCATAATGCTATGGAGCATGTCTTTGGTAAATGAAGATTTGGCACGTAGCATGTTGTGTTTTCTCCCTGCTGCATTCAGTGAAAACTTTCTGTTGATTCTTTTTCCATTCAAAATGTCTTCAGGTCTCCAGGTTTTTCCCTCCTTGTTAGATGCTTTATTCAAGTGCATCCTGATTTTGGAGGACTCAGCTTTTATTGGTTATTTTTAGTACTCAATTGATTCAAGCATCTTCCAAATTCTGAGGGAAAAAATCACTTCAACCAAGAGATCCTATCAATCACAGCGTGGTTTGCATGCTTATTTAGCTGGCTAGTAATTAAAGGCAGCTAAAAATACCAGGCATGCATGAATGGTGTGATTTTTATATCTTAGTTCCTTTCCAGAGAAGATGCAAGTTCCATCAATCAAACAGTTGGTAGCTAAAGTCATTATCACTGAAATTAAGGCAATTATATACAAATGAATATTAATGAGGTATCTAGTCAAAATTAGGGTCAGTTCTTAACCATAAGACAGAAATTATGGAGAATCCATGTTCAGTATTAATCCATTGTGGCGTAAGTTAAAGACATACCTTCCATATTAAATTGCCACTACAGTTAAGCAGCTTTCATCATCTTTATGCTATTTTTTGTTTCAGAAACATATGATTTCATATGCATATGTTTTAAGAGTTTAAAAGTAACTTAAAATTTTACTATCAATACAAGTGACTGAAACACTGATGAGAAGAGATACATTGGTCCCAGATATTGTGACTTTATAACAAAAACATTTAATTTATATGATATCATTAAAATTAGTAGGGGGCCAGAGCGATAGCCCAGCAGGTAGGGCATTTGCCTTGCGCAGCTGGCCCATGCCAGCCTGGGTTCGATCCCGGCATCCCATATGGTCCCCCGAGCACTGCCAGGAGTGATTCCTGAGTGCAGAGCCAGGAGAAACCCCTGAGCATTGCTGGGTGTGACCCAAAAAGCAAAAAAAAAATAATAGTAATGTTGCTTATAAAATACAGATACTATTCCACATATATCTAAAGTATTTTATGCCTAAAATCTTATTATTATTCAGTTATAAGATGTAATAAGAATTAATCAGTTTAAGTAGTTTGGAAAGGTAAATATTATCACGATAATTAACAATTTTATCTTTTGAAAACTATGAAGAGGAAAGAAATTGTGATAATACAAATGTTTCAGATATTTAAATATGCTGAAAACAAATAAATGCTCCCAAACAGAGATGTTATTTTTCCTGAATGGATAATTCAAACCTAGTAGAGGACCCACCTCCAATGGGTCTCCAAACATATTTACTTTATGCCCAGCTCCAATAACATCATTGATGCCAAGATCTAAATAACTTATTTTCCTTGGGTACTGAACTGCTGGGTATATATATATATATATATATATATATATATATATATATATATATATATATATGTATATATATACATGTATATATATATATAATTGTGTCCTCACAATTTATGTTAGGACATACTGTTCATTTGAATAACTATATTTTTTATAGATTTGTTCTAGCTACTAAGTATGTAGGGAAACATCTTTTAATTTTTTTTCTAGATTTGCTCTATCTACTAAATAAGTGTGTGTGGGGGAATTAAACACTGCACGTTTCCTTTATTAAACAATGGAAAAGGAAAGATTTTGGTTCAATGGGTTTTTTAAAACATTTCTGTGTGAGCCTTAAAAAATCAATGATGAGAGCCCATCATAGGAAGGAATTGGAATACAGGGCACCACTATGTTTTATTCATTTAGTTATTCTTGTGGTTGGGGGTCTCTGGAGGAGGAATACCCAGTTGTGCTTAGGGCTTATTCCTGACTCCGCACTCAACAATCACTCCTGGTGGAGCACAGGGTAACTTACATGAAGTTTTGGATCAAATCTGGATCAGCTGCATGGAGGGCAAGCATCCTACCCGCTGTACTATCACTCTAGCCCCAGAGCCACCAGGCCATGTTTTACAGATGTACAAACCCAAAAGTTGGAATAAAGGAATAAGTAGGTTAACTATGTATTATGAATTCTAAAAAGTTGAATTTGGAGGACAAGGGGGAAACAACTGTGATTGGTAATGATAGGAACACAGAGCACATATCTCTGTATCTCACAGATGTGTGGCAAATAGAGTTATACCAGCAGAGTCCCAGTGGCTCTCATTTCAGCGCTTGAAATACACCTATAAATACAAACTACATGAGAAGAGATAGCTATAGAACTATAAGACCTAAATTAAAAAAAGATTTTTGCCTGAGGTGTTTGAAAAACTGACACACTTTGAATGAGGAACATACAGTAAATACTCTTTGATCCTTGGGACCCATAAATGCCTCAGAAATGGTCATTATCTTTTCTAATCAGTACTGATGTAGGGCAGAGTAGAGTAGTTGGCTGTTAAAATCCATGTGCAGCTTTCCTGCTAAAATTAGGTGCATGGCTTGGATATTCTATCTAACTCTTTTTCAACATGGTACTGGAAAGTCCTTTGTAATGCAATAAGATGAAAGGAAATAAATGGTACCCAGCTCAGAACCAGCACATTAAATTTTTTTCAATATTATCATACCTGTGTCCTGCCTTTCTGAAGAGGATGAGGTGGGCAGAACCTACAGTAGGAAGGGAATGGGAAGGATTGAGCCATAGTTATGTAGCTATCATTTAGATTTTGAGGCAGGTATACCAAATTCTGTGACGACCCCCACTCCATGAGGACCTCCATTTTCCACATCCGGACTTCCCCCTCATCAGAACTCCACCCAGCAGACCAGCCTATCACAGCTGGCTCATCGAGATCCACCCTGCTGCAGTTTTTTTTAATCCGGCCCAGCAGAGCCTCACAACAAGCCAGACGACCCCCCCACTCCATGAGGACCTCCATTTTCTACATCCGGACTTCCCCCTCCTCAGAACTCCACCCAGCAGACCGGCCTATCACAGCCCGGCTCATCGAGATCCACCCTGCTGCAGTCTTTTTTTTAATCCGGGCCAGGTATGCTGATCCAGAGACAGACATGGGGCATAGCTGCTACTGGCTCTCACTGTGCCCAGCTGCTCATGAGGTGCTCGGGAGGGATGGCAGTTTCTAGCCCTGGCCTGCCACCCCAGCAGAGCCTCACAACAAGCCAGACGACCCCCCCCACTCATGAGGACCTCCATTTTCCACATCCGGACTTCCTCCCTGTGAGAACTCCACCCAGCAGACCAGCCTATCACAGCCTGGCTGCCGCGGCTGCTTGCGGCCATGCAGTTCATCAATAGATGCTGGAATTTTGAGATAACTACAAGAGTATGCTACCCGCACAGCAGAGCCTGGTAAGCTACCCATGTCGTATTTGATATGCCAGATACCAGTAACAATTATAGACCTCATTCCCATGACCTGATGGAATGGTTTGTGGCTCTTTATGTTCCTGGAGGAAGCAGGTGCCCTTGGGCTCTACTTGCATGAGACAGGTCATATGGAGATGTTACTGGTGCATGCTCGAGCAAATCGAAGATGAACGGGAAGACAGTGATACAGTGATCATATCTATAGAAACTACAAACTAATCTGCATTAAAAGTCCTGGATCTGAAAATAAATTATAGGCAAGTTTCAGAATACAAGGTCACAAGATTAATATAAAAAATGAAAACTAATATAAATGAAAATTAATATAAAAATAACAATGAAAACTGTGTTTTTCCTATATATCAACATTAATTATTTGGAATTGAACTTAAAACAAAAAGAAATTTATAATAGTCCCCACACAACTGAAATATGTAGGTATAAATTTAATAAGACATTTACACTGTATCACTGTATCACTGTCCCGCATCATCGATTTGCTCGGCGGGCCCCAGTAACTCTCATGCTTATCTCAGTAGTAGAGCCCAAGTCATCTGTGCTCCAGGAACATAAAGAACCCAACCATTACGGAAGAGGTCTATATTGTTACTGGTATTTGGCATATATATCAAATATCAAATACAACACGGGTAGCTTGCCAGGCTCTGCCATGTAGGTAGCATACTCTTGTAGGCATCTCTAAGTCCAGATTTATTGATGAACCACGGCCGCAACGCGGCGAGCTGGCGCTGATAGGCTGGTCTGCTGGGTGGAGGTCTGACGAGAGAAGTCCGGATGTGGAAAATGGAGGCCCTCATGGAGTTTGGGGGTCGTCTGGGCTTGTTGAGAGGCTCTGCTGGGGTGGTTGGCCAGGGCTAGAACCCACCATCCCTGCCGGGCGCCGGAGCGGCTGGTCACAGGAGAGCAAGTAGCAGCTCGCCCCATGTCTGCGAGTCTCTGGACTGGCATATATAAAAGATATGAATAAGGAAAACTGTAAACTAAAATGAAATAAATGATAGACAATGAAAATAAATGAAGAACTTCTATTTTATTCATTTTCATGGACAAAATGACTCAATATTTTAAAGATATCATTTTTCCCAACATGACTGATAAATTCATTGCAATTCCAACAAATATCCAAGATGTTTTTGCTACATATCAACATACTGATAATAATGTTTATGAAGGAAACACAAAATTAAAGGAGAATAACAAAGTAGGTGGTTAGAAATAATAGATTTCAAAAAATAAGAAAAACCATAATTGAATATATACTAGAATGAATAAAATATGGCAGTACCAAAGTAACATACAAATGAATCAAAAGAACAGAATGAAGGGCACAGAAACATATTCCCATGAATATAGCAAATTAATATCAGAAGAAGGAACAAAGACAATACAATAAGAGTAAGATAGTATCTTCTCCAAAAAACAGTATAGAAAACAAGATATTCAATGCATAAGGGAAAAAATGAATCTATAAGGGACCAGAAGGTTAGTTCAGCAGGTAGGATGTTTGCCTTGCATTCGGCGGACCCAGATTTGATGCCTGGCATCCCCTATGGTCCCTTAGGCACTGCCAGGAGTAATTCCTAAGTGCAGAGCCAGGAGTAACCCCTGAACATATGCCAGCAAAAAAAAATTAAAATTAAAAAATGAATCTATGTGCTGAAGAGATAGCACAGTGTAGTACAGTGGGTAGGGCCCTGGCCTTGTATGCAGCCACATCTGATTCTGCTCCTGGTACCGGGTATAGTCAGCAAACCCCACCAGAAGTAATCCATGAGTACAGAGCCAGGACTAAACCCTGAGCTCAGCCAGGTGTGATTTAAAAACGAACACAGAAGCAGATTTTACTTCCCCAAAAGTTCTTACATTTAATCATGGGACTTAATACAAAATACAAAATATACAGTTCCTAGAAAATAATAGGAGAAAAAAATAGATAGCTTTAAGTCTAATGATGCCTGTTTTAGCTACAACACCAGAGATACTCCAGGAAAGAAACTGTCAAAGACAGTATCATTAAGATTCACAACAGCTTTGTAAAAGACAATAGCAAATATGAACAAAGTCTTGAAAAAATATTTACAACATGTTAATAAAAGAGATTCACCCTCAGATATTGCTTATGTATATGTGGTTGGAAAATTTTCAATTGCATTAGAAAATCTATCTCCAAATTCTAAATCACATAGTCTATTTCCATTTTGCTGGAAACATCCATGATGAACCGTACTGTGTCATTCCTGTAGAGACACTCATCCCTTAGTATGGAGAATGATACCCCAAAGGAAGTATGATTAAACAGTTTTCCTGTTACTATTTCATGGTGAAATAATGAGCTAAAAACAAAATTTACATGATTCAAGATCCTAATTCCTCCCACTAAATAACCTTTTCTTTTAATTACTGAGTACCTTTAAATTTATATAATGGGTACCAGAGAGATAGTGCGGTGCATAGGGCATTAGACTTGCATGTGGCCAACCCAGTTTCAATCCTGGGCATCCTCTATGATTCACTGGTATGGCCAGGAGTAATCCCTGAGTACAGAGCCAGGAGTAACCACTAAGCATCACCAAAAAGTGGCCCTCTGTAAAAAAAAATACGAGGTGCCCAGGAGGGAAGGCAGGTTCTAGCCCTGGCCCAACATCCCAGCGGAGCCTTGCAAAAACCCAGAAAAAGCCCTATACCATGAGGGCCACCATTTTTCACATGTGGACTCCCAGTTCGTCAAAACTCCACTCAGCAGAATTGCTGATCACAAGCCCGGCTCATCAGAGACCCACCCTATAGCAGTCTTTTTCAAGCCCAGCCCAGGTATGCCTGATCCACAGACTCACATACATAAGGCAGAGCTACTACCAGCTCTCCCTGTACCCAGCTGATCACGAGGTGCCGGGAGGGAAGGCAGGTTTTAGCCCCTGGCCCGCAACCCCAGCAGAACCTCACAAGAAGCCAGAGGAACCCCCACACCATGAGGGCCGCCATTTTCCACAACCGGACTCCCCAGTTTTTCAGAGCTCCACCCAGCAGAAGAGCTGATCACAAGTCTGTCTTGCTCGAGATTAGAGGTCACTACAGAGTATCCCACATGCACGGCAGAGCCTAGCAAGATACCTATGTCATGTTTTGATATGCCAAACACCAGTAACAATTATAGTCCTCATTCCCATGACCTGATGGAATGGTTTGAGGCTCTTTAAGTTCCTGGAGCAAGCAGATGCCCTTGGGCTACACTAGCATGTGACAGGACTTATGGAGATGTTACTGGTGCCTGAGGGTCCACCAGCTGGTGGACCCTCAGACTGATGACATTGTAAAAGCTATTGGTAACTGCAGCTACAACCAACTAGTGGAGAAGATCATCTCCTGTAAGCAATCAGACAACAGTGAGCTGGTTAGTGAAGGTGGGTGAGTGCTCCTCTTACCGGGCCCAGTAGCTGTCCTTCATTGGGTAACGTTTCTGTCCTGGTGAGACTTAGGAAGGTGATTCTGCGGTGGGGAGGTGGGAGGCCGCATCCCTTCCAGGGTTTAATCCCTGGCACCACAGGGAGGAATTTTTTATGTTAACCAACACTGCTTATAGGAATTGAAAGTATTTATTCATAAAGTGAAAGATTGTTTTGTTTCGTTTTTTCCTAGAACCCTTTTCTTTTATATTGTCAGACTTGTATTCTAATAAAATCTCTTTGGAATCACTTGATTGCTTGGATCTGATGAAACAGTTCCTGGCCTTTACTCTTTAAAAAAAAAAGATTGTTGGGATTATAGCCTTGCGGTAGAACAGTGGTCTCTCATGTCTTGCATCAAGCCCTGGGTTTGATCTCAGGTACCCTGCATCCCTCAAAAATCATTATTTGGAAGTACTTTGGGAACTATATTATCCATCTTAAACACTTCAGACTGAGATCAGTATCACAGTGCTCAAATAGCCCTTTCAATCAAGTTCTGCCTTCTGTTTCCATGCCGTTTCTTTTATACTAATTCTTTTTTTTTTTTTTTTTTTTTTTTTGCTTTTCTGCTTTTTTTTGGTCACACTCAGCAATGCTCAAGGGTTACGCCTGGTTCTGCACTCAGGAATTACTCGTGGTGGTGCTCCGGGGACCATATATGATGTTGGAGATCGAACCCGGATGGACCGCGTGTAAGGCAAACGCCCTACCTGCTGTGCTATAGCTCTGGCCCCCTTTATACTAATTCTGAGTCAGTAAACTTCCGGTCAGTTTTCCTGATCTTTGACTACTTAAAATTGCTCACTTCATCATCTTAGAGGCAATCTTACAGTTTTTTAGCCGTGCTCCATCAGTGTGACTGAAACAACAGATTTAAACCAGACTTAAATGTAAACAGACTTAAACGCTGTTCAGAGTCACCGCACCTGGCAGCCGTCCCCACCACCCCTCTTCATGAGAGCGAACAAATCCTGAGGCTGCCTTTCTCTGAAGGGCGAGCTGCAGAAAGGCGTTGCCATCATAAGCTTTGCCATTTTCCCTCAGAGACACCGTTTTTTGAATTACGTATATTAGAAGTGAATTAGGATCACAACATTTTTTTTAAATTAAACTAAGAGGACCAGAGCGATCTGCATGGGTGAAGATTCCTGCCTGCCTGTTACCAGTAACACACAGGGTCCCCTGAGCACCACCATAAATTAATTTTCATGTAGATGTGTGAGTTCTTTATGTATGCTTGTATGTACAGGTAAAACTAATTTACTCTGTATTATATAAATATATGGGTGTGCAGGTGTGGCTGCGGTGCCCAGCTGCATCAGTAGGTGGCAGATAGGAGACAGACTTGTCTATACCCAGGGCTCTGCCCCGTGGGCCCTGGATGGTTGATGGCCTGACATAGAAAAAGACTGGGCCCCCAAGGGATGAACCCAGAGCCATGACAGAGCCTGGCAAGCTATCCTTAGTGTATTCAATATGCCAAAACAGTAACAATAATGGACCTCATTCTCAACGAATGGAGGCAATACTGGCGCCCACTTGAGCAAATCGATGAACAAGTGATACAAGTGATACAAGTGATACTAGTGCCTGATCGAGCAAATCGATGAACAACAGGAAGTGACAAGTGATACAAGTGATATTGGGAGAGTGATAGTAAACAAAGTAAGGCAATTGCCTAAACTACATCTGACAGTTTTGATCCCTAGCACCTTTATATGGTTCCCTGAGTCCTGTGAGAAGTGATCCCTTTTTCATAGACCTGGGTAAACCCTGGTTACTGCTGGCTGTGTCCAACCTCCTAAACATTAAATAATGCATCATGTTTAAAAATATAGGAAATCACAAGAAATTATCTCATAGCCTTTTGTGCATTCAACGCCAAGTGGCAAAAAAACATTCGCATCCTTTCAATTAGCTTTCTGTTTTCCTTTTGGTCTGAAAACAGGTAACGTTGTAGATTTAGCAAAATAGCTATAGTTATCTCTTCTGTTTACTTCCTCTCTCTTTACTGATAGTAATCATCTATAGATGAGATGTATTACTTGTATTATTCACTATTTAATTATGCTCATGGATTGACAGCTGTAAATTATGTTTGTGTTGATTCATATAATATAGGTCATGCATTTTAATAACAATACATTCTTGAATAATACAAGCAAATTTAACTTCACTTATCAAGCTTTATTTATCCTGCTTCATTTTTTTAACTATCACCAAAATTTCATGATGAGTTCTATTAAAATATATACTTTGGGGGCTGGAGCAATAGTACAGTTGATAAGAAACTTGGTTGACACGGAACTCATCCAGGTTCAATCCCAGGCACTTTAGTTGGTTCCCTGAGCCCCACCGCAGTGATTGTTAAGAAAAGAACAAAGAATAAGTCCATATGACTGTTGGGCATGACCCCAAAATATATTTTTTACAAATATGTAATTTTTCTGGAGAATACATTTAGAGTAATGCAGTTGCTAGGGAATTGATTATATGCATTTTTATGTCCACTGGATACTGCCAACTTATTCTAAAAAGTCAATTAGTAAGTGTGCAAATTTACATTGTCTATTTGCACATATATCTCAAAAATCAGTCTTAATTTATAAATGTCTATAAATAGATTGTATATACACATGTTAATTTGAATTTTTGTTCTAGCTATAAATATTTATTTATTATACAAAATGCTTAAGGCAATACCTAAAACTTTATATATATTTACATATGTATGTGGAGTCAATTCTCTTACATTGTTATTCTCATTTCTATCATATTTCTTTGCTTTAGTGTTTGACTTTTCATGCATTATCTTTCATTTGGCCTCCGTTCTGTTCTAATTAAATTGTTACTAATTTAAAGGTTGACATTCTCAATTCATCTTATTCTATAAATGATAACTTTAATCAACTCTTTCTGATTTTCTTACAACCATTTTCTGAAAAAAATAATTTGAATTCACTTGTACATCATTAATTTTCTTCTTGTTTTAAAAACAAACGAATATATGTTAACAGAATGGTATCCAGTAATATATTTGCTTACAATCTTTTTCATTCAACTCCATATATCTATTTGTTCAAGTTATTATTTTATAAATGCATCTATTTAGAAATTATTTACATAATAGTTGCTGCAAAAGAAAAATCTTAGGCTATGTTTTTCTGAAAATGTGTACCACTGTTTTCACTTCATCCACTTTATTTTTTTTCTAATTATAATTTCAAGGATTCAGTATTCTCTCCTATCTCATTGGGGATATGAACAACTGTTTTCTTAATTTTTTTCTCTTGCCGTAATCTATCTCCTCCTTGTTAATTGTTTCTACTTAAGATAGAGATAGTCTTTCTTGGGGAAATGCCTTAATGTGTGATGATCGTTCATTGTCACAATTAAGAATAATGCAAAACAAGTAAAATTCATCATAAGCAGTAATTAGAATAGCAAGTTGTTGACTCCTGTTTCAGAGACGGTGACCACTGTTAGAAAGTAGCCCCTATTTGCCATCACCAAACAGCATGTTCAGGTCCATCTTCTTGGGTTTGCTATTGATGAGGATGCTGGGGAGTTGCCAGTCTTTTGCATAGACAAGACTTCTTGGAGGCCAAGTAGGGAGAGAGAATTGAGGGACTCAGTTTCAAAGTTCCTTATGTACCTGCTCTTTTTTAATCCAATGACTGTGCCAGTTTTTCCACCATTTTAAAGACCTCCCATTGTAATTAATATCCTGATAGAACAAACTTTCATACTTCCTCTCAGTTGGGGAGGAGTTAGTATGTAGAATCCCTAAAGACATGAATTTCTATATGCTGAAGCTGAGCTTTCCAGTTTCTGAGGTAGTTGATCTGCAGGTTATTAGATCTTCTCTTCATTTTATTCAAAGTAAGTTCTGAAAGGCCACTAGTTCTCTCAAGGAGCCCGGTATAAATGTTCTTTTTCAAAAATTCCATGTCTCATCAGCTTACCCTGGAGAGCCTTCAACAGCTAAGATGAGCAATTGTTCAAGTCTCAGAGCTGTCCCCTCCCAGCCACTTCCCCAGCAGCTAATGCATCCACTTGTGTGCACCCTGATCTTGTAAATTTGTTTCCTCTTCATTTCTGGGTGACATTCTCTGGCATTTAATATCTCTAGGAGCTCATCTTTTGTATTTCAAACATTCGAATAGCATTTTCTAAAATTTTATGTGGCTTTCAAGATGCTTGTTTCAGACAAATTTTATAGTTGACTTAATCTATCATCTTTTAAGACTGGATTTGTTTAGTCACCTAATACCATGACAACTGCTCCCTGAATGAAACTGTGGGAAGGGGACTCATTTTCACAGTATACTACTGATTAGGCATCACTGTCCACATCACACAGATGTAGAATCTGAGCATCAAGGAGGGCAAATTACTCTCTGAAGAATACATGACTAATTGGCAGTTAGGATTTAAAACCAAGCTTGTCCATCTCTTGAGTCCAATTACAGTAAACTACAAAATCTCCCATGAGTATTAATAAAGTCTTTGGAGAGGTGCCAGCTGCCTCCAGGGAAAGGGTACACAAGGCAATTTCGGCAGGTGTGCACATGTGCATTTGTGCTTGTGTGAATAGGTGTAGGTGTGGGTGAGGAGTATTTAAAACATGGCATTAGATGCTACTTTGTTCAGGCAGTGCCACTTCTTACCAATTTGCCTTCTTTCTCTCTGCTCATTCAACAGCATCTAATAAATACCTTATTTCCCTTCTCACTGACTTTCTATTTATTCAGTACTTTCTGTTGAAAATGCCTATTGTATTCAGGCAGATGAATGTCACAGCATGAACAATGCCTTGTAACACTAGGGACTATGAATAAGAATTTTACTTTGAACTAAAAAAAGTAGTCAGGACAGAAAAGACAGGGAGGCTATTGCAGAGATATGGAAAATAAATATGTGTAACAATCTGGAAATTTTCAAGGAATCAGAGAGAGTAGAACGGGTAAGAGCTTGTCTTGCACCTGGCTAACAAAGGTTCAGTTCCTGGCACTACATATGAACCCCCATACCACCAAAACATGACAAGGAGCAATCCCTGAGCACTCCCAGGTATGACTGTTTCCAACAAACAAACCAAAGAACACATACATTTCCAAGAAAAGCTGCTGCATGTAATATTTCTCTTACATGTCACACATCTTTATTAATACTAAAGCATAGCTGTATTCCTTTCAAAGGAGAAATATAAGCTTACATATGCTTTTATTGGTAGGTGTAAAATAATCAGTTAATATACATTTGTTGAACAGAAAACATAAGTTCCTACAATTTACATTCTAATATTGTTCAACTCATCGTTTTCAAGTGAGTAGAGTGATCTTAAGAGTACGCGCTACAACATGAAAACTAAAGGTATTTTCAAAGAGAAACCACTGACAAAGCAAATGGAAGCAAAGATAAACAAATAGGATTATATAAAACTGAAAAGCTCCTGCACCTTAAAATAAATGCTGACCAAGATCCAAAGACAATCCACAGAGTGGGAAAGAATATTTACCCAATACCCATCTGATAAGGGGTTAATATCCAGGATATATCAGGCACTGGTGGCACTTTACAAGAACAAAACAGCCAACCCATCAAAAATGAACAGAAGCTTCCGAAAAGGAAGAACTTTGAATGGCCAAAAGGCATATGAAAAAGTGCTCGTCATCATTAATCATCAGGGAGATGCAAATCAAAACAACAATGAGGTATCATCTCACACCACAGAGACTGGCACACATCCAAAACAAGGACAACTGGTGCTGGCGTGGATGCAGGGGAAAAGGGACTCTCATCCACTGTTGGTGGGAGTGCCACCTAGTTCAGCCCTTTTGGAAAACAATATGGACATTTCACAGAAAACTAGATATTGAGCTCCCATTTGACCCAGGAATAGCACTCGTGGGAATATACCCTGGAGACCCAAAACACATAGCAGAAACACTATCTGTACTTCTTTATTCAGCACAGCTCTATTCATGATAGCCAGAATCTGGAAATAACCTAAGTGCCCAAGAACAGAGGACTGGCAAAAGAAATTGTGCTACATCTATACAATGGAATACTATGCAGTTGTCAGAAAAGACAAAGTCATGAAATTTACCTGCAAATGGATGGACCTGAAGACTATCATGCTGAGTGAAATTAGTCAGAAGGAAAAGGACAGATATAGAATTATTGCACTCATTAATGGAATATTAATATATACCAGTGTTCTACTAAGTGTGGGAAATAGTAATGTTAGACTAGAACTCACCATTGAATATACACAAAGAGACTTACACAATAAACTCTACATGTCTTCAGGGCAAGTCACAATGCATAAAAGAAGAGAAAAAGAGAGAGAGAGAAAGAGAGGAAAAGAAAAGGTGCCCTCATAGAGGCAGGTTGGGGGGTGGGTGTGAGGGAATGTGGGACATTGGTGGTGGGAATGGGGCACTGGTGGAGGGACGGATGCTGGAACACTGTATGACTGAGAACCAATTATGAACATCTTTGTAATTGTACCACCCCTCCTCACGCCACGGCGCCGCCATTTTCCACTTTTGGACTTCCTTCTCCTCAGAACTCCACCCAGCAGACCAGCCCTTCACAGCTCAGCTCACGCGCCAGCGGGCGGCGCGGTTCATCAATAAATGCTTTTTTGGAGGTGTTTAAAAGAGTTTGCCTCCCGCTCGGCAAGCCTGGCAAGCTTCTCGTGTTGTATTTGATATGCCAAATTCCAGTAATAATTATATTAGGTCATTCCCATGACCTAATATATGGTTAATTAAACCTAATAATGGTTTGAGGCTCTTTATGTTCCTGTAGCAAGCCGATGCCCCCTGGCTCTACTGGCATGAGACAGGACATATGGAGATATTACTGGTGCCCGCTCTAGCAAATAGATGATCAACGGGAAGATCGTGATCGTGATCGTGTTTGTAATTGTATATCTCATGGTGGTATAATAAAAAAGTAAAAAAAAAGAAATTTCTCTTAAGAGCTGCTAAGAGATCTTGTTTTATTGTTAGCCATAATGAAACACAGATTTTTACCTCAGTGTAAGAACCTGGTTCCTTTCCTTCTTGCGTGGTATCATCAAGATTGTTTCTTTCCCTCAGAATCTGCATTTTATGACTGGAGTTGCACTGATCAACAAGCCCTTCTCTGCAATTTATGCTAGTCAGTTCACAGTATGCACATCACTGAGGAAAGGGATTCTTATGTCTGTGGAAATGGAATGCAAACATAGACACAGTTTTCTGACCATGAGTAGCTGGCTTAACAGCTGGGCAGAAGACAGAAGTCTTAGAGGAATTCAGATTACACTGTCCTTCCCATAACTCAAAAGATGGGAGATTTGTATTGCCTAACATTAAGGAACTCCATAGGACTTTCTGTTCATTTTCCATGTCTCTGCTTTTACAGCAGTTGACTAGGACAGCTTTAACAATGTTCTTTCTCCTCGCCTTTACTCTCTTCAATGAGTTTAGAACATACTCATTGCTGACTCCCCTTTCTTCCAGACTGTAAGCATCAGGACGTCGGGGGTAAAGTCCTTACTGCATATGCTATCTCCTCACACCCCCAACCAGCCACCTCCACCACCTCTACAAGAGTAGAGACTCACTATCTAAACCTTTCTCTATCTAAACCAACCTCTGACTCCCACACGCTTAAGTAATTTCCACTTTTGGTAAGATCACCTAGTATACATGAGTGAATAAATGTCTAAAGTTCTGATACTAACATAGAACTGAGCATTAAATGCAGACAAAAAATGCAAGTGATGGCTTCTAAGTGTACGTAGTGCAACCCACAATGTGTGAGAGAAGGAGGAGAGAGAGAGGGAGAGGAGAGGAGATAAAGAACCTGCCATTTAGGCGGGATGTGGGAGGGGGAGGGAATTGGGGACATGGGTGGTGGCTGAGGGGCACTGGTGGAGGGCGGGGTGCTGGAACACTATGTGACCGAAACCCCCAAGCGTGAACAACGTTGTAATTGTATATCTCACGGTGGTATAATAAAATGTTAAATACAAAAAAAAAAAGAGTAGAGACTCACTATATATTGAATGAATGCATAGGTCTATAAGATGTTTCTCTTTTTCCCACATTTCCTTTAACCCGAACATAAGAACTGCTCTTCCAAGCAAGGAACAGCCTGTCTCCTGCCATCACTTCATTTCCATGCACAGCACATGCTTCCGGGCCGCACATCCTGGGATTCATATTTCAGAGAGTTGTGGAGTCTCTACAGCTGAAATGCTCTTTCCATGTAAAATCCTCCTGTGCTTTCTCTACTGCTCAGCAGCAGCTGAGAAGCAAGTCACTTGTGCAAACTCTGAAAGACTATTGATAAAAGAAAAAAGATGACACTTGCTTCTGGCAGTTTTACTCAAAGGTATGTGCCTGAAAGTCAGAGAAAGATATCACGAGCCACAGGAAGTATGAGAGATCTCTGTAGAGAATGTAGGAAAAGTCTATTGATAGAGTAGGGGCGCTTCCCCACGATGCTTGGCAAGAAAGAGCAAGCAGCTCAAAGACTAAAAGACAAGTTGAATGTAGCTGGAGAGGCCAGGAGTGAGTCGGCAGCAAACTCACTCTCATCTTTCATGTGTCATGTCCTTGAGCCGTACTGGTGCTTCTGTGTGAGTTATAGTCCAGTGGTAAATAGAAGTCGGGCCAGACATCATTACAAATACTTTCAATGATGGTTGAAAGAGGGAGTTAAACAGGAAGTGGGTGGTTAAATCGAATCAAGCGTTTATCAAGTTTGACAAGAGATATATAAAAATAGATAAATAAAATATTTCTGGGAAGGTTACTGGAGGGATGGAGAGAATAAATTTACCCTAAATTTTGTTACATATCAGCTGAGATTGCAGAGTTCTACTGCAGCCATTTAGAGCTCTTCCTGATGCCTCATTGCTCAGGTAATTACTTTTCTTTTCATCACCCTAAAATTCCCCAGTACTTCCAGGTGGAAAAACTAGTTTCCATTTCTCTGTGTTGGAAGTCACATATAAAATGTCATTGACACAGGTTTGATGTCGTCTTCCACTTCAATGCAGGTGCATGTGTAAGAGAGTGTGGAGATTGTTTGCCATTGTTTTCATGGATATTAAATAAAAATGGCTGGCAGTATTTTGGATGGAATAATTCAAATACAGATCAAATGGCTGGACAAGGCAGTGGAAGTTTCATAAATGGCAGTTTCCATAGAGTAAATGAATTAGTGATACAAAATTAACTTTATTTAAATGTCCATTTATTAGATTATATTCAATATATCTAAAACATTTTAAAGTTCAAATGCGGAACTTTTAAGTCAGGATGGAATTAGTGAAGTAGAATTCCTGAGAGTAACACAGACTAAGGATTTGATACAAGTTAGCTGAACAGGGAATTGTGGCAATTGACTTAATCATTTATGGATGGCTACTTCTTTTACATATAGTGCTGGGACCTAAAGTTCACAAGGCAGGGAGTCAGAAAGGAGAAAAGAATATTAATCTATAGAAACAAGAGAAAAACAGGAGCTGTTAGTTGACCTAGATTCCAAGAAGAGAAATTGGAATCCATGTCAATTTCTCTTTGCCTCTAACTTTCAGTTTTGACAATGCAGCTTATTATAGAAGACAATATCGTTCTTCATGGATCTAGACAAATATTTCTCCAGCAGTTAGAGAAACTGAAAGAGACTCAGTGTTGCTGGAGGCTGCCAATATAGCAATTGAACTCTTACCAACAAGATGACACTACAAACCTATGACATCATGTGTTAACTATAATAGCACCTGAGCTTACATCGACCTTTCATTCATAAAAATGGTTTTCAGAAATTTCTCTTGTGGTCAGTTCTACTCTAGAGCAATTGCCTGAGAATAAAATGATGTACCAAGATGGATGCCAAGGTGAGAAAAGGATGGAGTAAGGGTTAAGAAAGACCTCTTGAATATCTTTGCAATTGTATATCTCTAGGTGGTATAGTAAAATTTTTAAATAAAAGCTTTAAAAATAGAAAGACCTCTTAGTATTATTAAATCTCTTCTGTTTATTGACTTCATAAAGAAGCATTTACATTTTTAAGTTGTATTTTGTAATTCAATAAATTCTTTCTGTGCTTAAGTCACTTCAGCTAAAATTTCTTCTGCCTAAAACTGGAAAATATCTAATCAATGCTAGATTGTGAAATAAATTGGAGCTGCCCACCATGGAGAATAACTGGAGGAAAGTAATTCAATTATATAAAGCTGCATCTAATATAGTAACATGCTCTGAACAATGAATTAATGAATGAATGAGAGGTTCAAAAGTGAGAAACATTTTGGTGTCTATGTGTGGAAAGCACAGGTGATTAGTATTGACTTTTCCCCAGAAAATTCTATTTGCATGAAAAGAGCTTCCAAATCAATTGGGTTTCACTGTAGTACCAAAATAGACTTTATGGCATAATTTTGTCACTTGTTATCATCGTAGTGGTTATGGAATTCTTCAATAGTAAAAAAGACCAAAACTTCTTTATCCAAAATTTGTTGTTGTTGTTATGTTAAATGCTTAGCAACATAACTTCCATTACTGTGAACCAATAACTATGACACATTATGGTAAAATTATATAAATTTCAAAACTTAGAGCTAATTCTATTTGTGCCATCAATTCTGAAATTCTAGAAATCTATATTGCTGGGTTTGGGGAATGAAGTCCCAGACACTATTGAGTTTTTATGGTTTCATTTATTTTCCTGAATTTAATTTCTCCATTATTACATGCTAATGTTTAGTCAGGATTTCTTATACTCCATAATGAGAGTGTCTGGAGACATATTGTCTAGCAGTTCTGACCATTTATATTTCACACTGGGAATCCATCTGAGGGAGGTGAGCTCTCTCAATGCACTCTTTGAAAACTTTCAAAGAAAAGGAAATTTGCATATCACACAGAGGTGTTACTTACCCCCTGGTTCCAATTTTGCTGACTAGGACACACATTTTCCTGATCTTAGGAACTGTCTCTGAAAAGGAGAGAGCTAGTGGCTTTGAATATGGAGACAAAGGGTTGACTTTTCGAGAAGGTGAAGGCTGATGACCTGTGGTTGGAGAAGCATAAGTAGAAATAAACAGACTCAAAAGCCTCTTCTCTGAATATTGCATCAGCACTTGAAGGTCAGGAGAAACCTCACTTTCTTTTTCTTGCTATTTTTGTCTATACTAATATTTAACTCTTCACCAAGACTTATCCTGAGTGGTAGTTTATTCCAAGACTTGATTTACAATAAGCAAATCTAGACTGTTTCATTCCATCCGAAGTTCATAGATAAGGCACCAAAAACATTTGTTGAGAGGCAGAAAAAAATCAGGATTTTCATGTCTGTGGTTGCCGTGACATTCTGTTTGCACAACAATTACAGTAAAGTTGCAAGATGCTTGCAGTAAATTTAAAAAATTTGCTCACGTCAGGAAAGAACCAGGGGGAGGGGAAAACATATTAAGTGTGCTCATTTTCACTGAGTCAAAAATGCAAGCATCAAAAAAAAAATGCACGCATCTTCCAAGAATACCCAGTCAATATCACTTACATTTCAATGGGAAGCCTACGGCACAAGACTCTATCTTAGACAGGAGGTAGGAAATCTGATGTCAGGGAGAAAGGCTCATAGATAATGAAAGGACAAGCAAAGCCTTGCCTTTGACTACAGCTCTTAAACGTTATGAGTTCCTTAGAAGTTCTAAACTTCTTTCACATTAGATGTTTACTTAAAATCTTTATATATTGGAGCCAGAATTCTCAGTACACATTGTCCACAGCATTGCCTTGCACACGCATGGAGAGTATAGTTCTGGAAACCCCAGCTCCACCAGGGTGGTACAGGGATTCCCTCTGTACCTCTGGGCCACATCACTTCCTCTGACGTTTGCACTAACCCTAAACCACTGACCAGATAGACTAAAAATTGCTTGTGGGGTTCTTTACCTCCTGAACACCTTTTGTCATGGTTGTCCTCCCAAAATATTTTTATATTCTCACTTCCCAATTGTGAGAGCTTTGACAAAATGGATAAAAAGGTTACTCTTTCATATTACTCTTAAATTACTAATGAATCTAATACTTACAATGGATTATATATCTATTTAATTAATACTCTAAATTGATCATGAGAAAAATACAAACATTTTCCAATTTAAGATGACACAAGTAAACTGGGAAAAATGAAAAATAAAAATAAGCAAGTAACAATAACAGTTGTTACTTTGAATCCGCCCAGGTATGCTGGTCCAGAGCCTCTCACACATGGGGCAGAGCTGCTCCCTTGCTCTCCCTGTGCACAGCCGTTCATGAGGCAGTCGGGAGGCATGGCGGGTTCTAGCCCTGGCCCACCACCTCGGCAGAGCCTCACAACAAGCCAGACCACCCCTCCTAACTCCACGGGCGCCGCCATTTTCCACTTCTGGACTTCCCTCTCCTCAGAACTCCACCCAGCAGACCAGCCCATCACAGCACGGATCACCGACACCCACCCTGCAGCAGCTTTTTTTCCTCAATCCGGCCCAGGTATGCTGGTCCAGAGCCTCTCACACATGGGGCAGAGCTGTTCCTTGCTCTCCCTGTGCACAGCCGTTCATGAGGCAGTCGGGAGCGGCCGCGCGGTTCATCAATAAATGCTTTATTTGGAGGTGTTTAAAAGAGTTTGCCTCCTGCTCGACAAGCCTGGCAAGCTTCTCGTGTTGTATATGATATGCCAAATTCCAGTAACAATTATATTAGGTCATTCCCATGACCTAATAGAATGGTTTGAGGCTCTTTATGTTCCTGTAGCAAGCCGATGCCCCTGGCTCTACTGGCATGAGACAGGACATATGGAGATATTACTGGTGCCCGCTCTAGCAAATAGATGACCAACGGGAAGATCGTGATCGATCGAACAATAACAACAAATCCCCAGACAGAGGGGAGAAAAAAATAATAGCAGCTTGGATGAATGGAAAGCAAGTCTTACCTCATAAATAAAGTAAACCTATTTGGTGAAAATGATTTTCAAATCAGGAGAAGAGTATCAAGGAATGTTTGAGGGAGTAAAAAGGGTTCTATAAATAAATATTCTTAAATGTGTATAGTTTAAACATAAAAGTAGCTACCACTAGAATCAAAATGCGATTTACAATGCTAAAGTTTCATAAAGAAATAAAAAGTAAAATATATATCCAATAATAAGAAAATAAAAGTATAAATTTATTTTTTAATGGGTCAGACTTAAAGCTTTGGTTCCAGTAGGTCAAAAGCAGTAACTATTCAATTTGGACACTTGTTTAAAAATACAGCATTTGGGACAGGAGTGATAATACAATTGGTACAATACTTGTCTTGTGTGCAGCAACCCTACATTCAATCTCAAGAACCTCTCACGGTCCCATGAACCCACCAGAATAATTCCTGAGTGTAACATCAAGAGTAGTTAGGAGCAAAGTCCTGAGCACAGAGAGCTGTGGATAGCCTCCCCCCCAAAATATTCAATTCATCTGTATTAAAATGTGTGACTAGATGAAACTACACAAATAATTGTGAACCTAATAAAAGAGAAAAACAAAACTTAATATCAAAGGTAAAATCACTCAAAAATATAGAATCAACAAAATAAAGTCATTTACCATCAAGGATAAGTAATAAGATGTTACCCTAAATTTGAGTTTTTAAATTTCCTAATTATAAAGTAAATGAGAAAAACTGAGATCATGGCAAGAGAATTAGAAAAGCAGGTAAAGAAATTGTATACAACCAACTGGCTTTGATACTCAACACTACACATGGTTTTGCAAGCAACTCCAGGAAAGAGTGACCACCCTAAGCAAAGAGGCATGAGTAAGCCCTAAGTAGAACTGAATGACCCAAAACAATAAAACAAACAACAAAGACAAAAGAGAGGGGCTGGAGTGATAGTCCAGCAGGTAGGGCATTTGCCTTGCACGCTGCCAACCAGGGTTTGATCCCCAGTATCCCATATGGTCCCCTGAGCACCACCAGGAGTAATTCCTGAGTGCAGAACCAGAAGTAACCCCTGAGCATCGCTGGGTGTGACCCAAAAAAGAAAAAAAAAAAAAAGAAAACTTATGGATATAGACCGCAAGATTACAAACAGTAATAGAAGGCTGGAGAGACAGTACAGCCAGTAGGGCACTTGCCTTGCATGTGACCAACCATGGTTCAATCCCCAGCATCCCATCTGGTCCCCTGAGCACCACCAGAGTAATTCCTGAGTGCAGAACTAGGAGTAAAACCTGAGCACAGCCATGTGTGACCCTAAAAGCAAATACATACATACACTACATACATACATACATACATACACACATATATACATACAAACATACATACACACATACAGTGTACAGTAATGGCCTTTGAGGGGATTAAGATTTTTTTTTACTTCTTAAAAAAATTTTAGGCACCTATGATTTGCATTACCGTTAATTGGTAAGTTTTCATGCATAAAATAGTTAGGCATTACACCTTCCTCCATAGGTTCCTTCAACCACCATTGCTCCAGTGTTCCTCTACTTTTATTTCTGCTACAACCCTTCTGCAATTGCAAGTTTCCTACAGAACACTAGTTCTCAGTTTTTGTTGCCTTTGGGCAATTGCTACCTCCTTGTTATGTATATGTATAGTTTACATAGGAAGGAAAATATTCTGTATCTATCCATCCTTCTCCTTCTAGTTTTACCCAGAATAATATTCTCCAGATACATCCCCTTATCAGCAAATTGCATTTTTTCCTTTATTTTTTACAGCCAAGTAGTATTCCAATGTGTATTTGTTTCCACGGTTTCTTTTTCCAGTCACTTATTCTTGGGTATTTTGGTTGTTTCCATATTTGGGTTTTTTTGAATAATGATGCAATAAACACAGAAATGCAAATGTCTTTTTGAATATTATGATAAACATAATGCAAGGATCTTCAATCAAATGCTAGCAAACTGATTCAAACAGTAGATCAAAAGATCATAGACCATGACAAGCAGATTCATCCCAGGGATACATGATGATTTAATATAGGAAAATAAATCAACATAAGACACCATATTAACACAAGTAAACATAAAGACCATATCAATATATGCAGAGAAAACACTGAACAGATCCATCACCCATTCACAATAAAAACTTTCAGTAAAATGAGAGTTAAAAGAACCTTCAGAAACATAGTTGAATCCACTTACTATAGCAAACATTATACTCAATGTTGAAAACCTTCCTTCTAATATCTTTCTGAGTTTTCCATTCTCACCACCGGCATTCAATATGATGTTGAAAATCCTTGTCATAGCAGTTAGGCAAAAATGAGATATTAAGGGTATCCAATTGGAAAATAAGTCAAACTCACTATTTGCAGTTGATATAATACTATATGGAGAAAAAAAGACTTTATAAAAATTAAAAGCCCCTAGAAATAATAGAGTTGTACAGTAAAGTGGCAGGCTAAAACATCAATGAACTTTCATATATATACAGAATAAAATTGAAGAGAACTTTTAAAAAATTCCATTCACGATTGTGTCTCAGAAAATCAGTACATATGAATCAGCTTAACTAAAAGAGATAAAAAAAACTTATATAAAGAAAGCTACACATCAAGGCTGAAAGAGGACATAAGATTTAAATGCATGCTCTGTCCATGAATTGGAAGTATTAATACTGCTAAACTGACAATCTTACCCAAAGTATTATTCAGATTCAATGAAATCTCTATAAATATAACCATGACTTTCTGAAAGACAGAGATCATAGGCTGCTGAATTTATACAAAGTATTAAACATCCTGAATAGCTGAGATATATTGTTATATTAGTATATAGTAATCATGTACTATATCTATATGTACAAAATATTTGATATAATATGAGTAAAAATCAATATGATAAAATAAAATAAAGATATCAATATATGTCATTCATATGGAAAATATTTCTTAACATTGCTCTGATGTGTTTAAAAACAAAAGAGCATTATAGTCATAAATTCTCTATTCATAATTTAATAACACCAGAAATCTATTACCAAATGATAAGGAAAATTAATCTAATCAGTTGGAGATTAAAAACAAAAACCTCTGCTAAATAATCTTTGCATCAAAAGATTAATCAAAGTTCCCATGACAAGTTATTAAAATTAACCACAATAAGATTTTATGTATCAGCAATCTTATTAGATCTATTTAGTCACTTATAGGTGTGGCTGAGACTTTAAAAAGAGAAAAATTCATTTACTTAATTATATTTTTCATTAAATAGAAACTAATGAAACTAAATGAAATATTCAAGCTGGAAAGTTGCAGCAAAATAAACCTTGTATGAATATTAAATTAGAAAGCAGAAAAGTTTTAAATCCATTGAAACTTTTCAATTAAAACATAATTATATATACACAAACATATCGAGTATATTAATGAATGCCAAAAATAGAAAACATAAATATGCAAGTTGATGAATTCTAAAAGCATAAATATTATTGTTATCTATGAGAGTATAATACTGTTTTACTTCTCAGAATGAATAATTGTGAAGACCTTGTCTTTTCCTTTATCCTAATCAAATTGTACTATACATAATAGAATGTTTTAATTTACTAAAATATAAATTCCTTCTAACTTATAGAGCTTCTACAAACTTTTCCAAATACCTATTTTAATAATGTCAATGGAGATCATTTGGGGGGCTTTTCTGTTATTAATTAATTTTATTCTTGTCAAGTTCTTTTTTTCCAAATGAGGGTGAAAAAGCAAAGAACAAGAATAATAGAAAGCCAACATACTACTTTGCTATTAGACCTGCTTTAGTATTAGTCAAACGTGTTTCTTGTACAGCACAGGACTTTCTAAGTTGTGTCCAGATCTCTAGATTAATCTCAAAGCCTGGCTATATTTTTGCCTAAATTTCACTTACTACTTACAATACGTTGGAAAGCATAGGACCCAATATATCCTGAGTACAGGATAAAAGAAACTTACAGAGAGCAATTTATCCAAGTCCTGAGTCATTGAACAGAATCATTTACATAAAATGCAGTAACTAAAAGTGTATATCCATGTTTCACACACATTGACTCTCCCATTAATAAGTAGAGCTTTAATAGCTTCCTGCAAATGAGCAATCTGATAAGCAATTCACCTGACAAGGTAGAATGATGAGAAAGAAAGAAGTCTGCTTCCAGCTCTCCCCCAGATGACTGAGGTCTGAAGCACAAAGGGTTACTCATAAATACACATTTTGAGTATCAAGAGACTCCAAAAGCAAAAGACTGTTCCTGGCTTGGTTAAAGATATGGTTGTGGGTTTCCATTTCCTCCTCCTGGTGATTGACAGGGTGTGTATAATCAACCTCATTTGGCTCACGTATGTAAATGGCTCCTAATGATTGCCTCCATAACAAGCATTCTTATCAGAGTGCTTTACAAAAGCAAATTTCCTTAGAACAAAATGCCTTGAGAACAATATTTCTCTGAGCCTTGATATAGAGTAGTGCACTGAGGCTCCTGGAATTTGATATAACTGTGAGGAGAAAGCAACAAACAAACAAAAACCCAATTAGTTCTTTTCATTATGTGAAAAGACCACTGTAACGAAAATTCTTTAGAAAATAGTTCATCCACTAAAACCAAACGGAATTGATGTGAAGCAACTGTTCTAGTTTAAGAATTTTTTCTGCAATTAGAAAAATACATGTAACCCCCGGTCTTTACTGTGCAGTGAGATCATTGGTTTTTTTTCTCAATTCCATTTCCCAAAGATTTTCTGGGACATTGAGTACTGAAATTATGAAGATGAATGAAAACCCTGAAGTTTGTCAGAGACAGATCTATAAGCTTGTGTAATTCATCTTGTGGTTTCTTCTACTGAGACTTTATTGCAGGGATTTAAAAATATCAGTGAGAATTCTGGCATGTGGAGTCATCAACCAGAAATAACTTTGCATCAAATCCCCAAATGGTCTTTCTGATTGGCAGGCATGCACAGGCTGAGAAGCAGCATTTCCTCTTTCTCAGACTAGCTCTGCCCTTTATATAAAGAAGGCTGCAGTTCTAACAAAAACTCTTGAAAGTAATAGATCTTTATGTGGATTCAATACCAGATCAGTGGCAGATCTCTGCACTCTAGATAGCAGGTAAGTTATAAGGGACTTCCTGGCTAGTAAAGCAGTTAATCATAAAATATAAAAATTTAGAACTTAGTGGAAATTTAGAAACTATTCCATTCGTGGTTAATGCTCTCATTTTTCAGAATAGAAAACTGATCTTTAAGAAGTTTAGGTGCTTTGACAAAGGCCACAATGGCAAATGGAACCTTTAGAATTCTTGTTTCATACAAATTATCTATTGTATGAATACTTTCATCCTCAAAAGATTATTTTATTAGATAATAATCCTTTGCTTGATTATTGCTAAAAATAAGTCAGTGACAATCTCTACAGCATAGGAAATTGTTCATAAGTATAGGAACAGTATCTGGCATTTTCAGAAAGAGGAAGATGTACTTTAGAAATATGTGACTGACAAATTCTTACTGTTGCTCCAGAGATATGAAGGGCAAAATAGCAGAGACTACGGGGAATAGCATGGGGTGAAAACATGAAGTCACACTAAATTTATTTTCTCATTATCCAGATGTAGTCTGTTGAAGTAAGCATATCTTGGTTTTAGAAAAACATTAAAAAAGAACCTTCACATATTTTCATTGGTAGTGTGACAAAGTGTGAGTCGAAATATGCAAGTGTTTAAATAACAAGACCAAGGTAAATACCTTCACCCACTTTTTGTCAGCTCAGACAAAACTTATAGTATTTCCACCCAGGATTCTTCTCTTGGCTTTATTTGGTTCAGTAATCTTATCCCAATAACTGACAAAAGTGTAGAATATATGCTTGTCAAGTGAAAACCTTGGTAATATTGGAAAGATCACTTGTATTGTCAGTAAAATCAGTTTAAAATTATCTCTAAAATTTGTAATGCTTCAAGCCAGTAAGATGAAACTGACACTTATAAATGCATAAGTTTCCATATTTAGGACCCAAGACTCATTTGCATCCATATAGAATGAGAGGGACCATAGATGTCTGAGAGTTTTATTTTTAAAATAGGTTCAATATACATCTGTGATCTCATGTAGCTATTACATTTTAACACTGGTTTTACATTAATTTATAAATAAGAGTTTACAGAATCACTGAATACAAATGTTAACTCTGCCTAGGGAGTTTTGATATTCAGAAAACACATTTTTAGAGGAATATTGGTCAATGTAGAGAGCAAGGAGCCAAGAGGAAAGGAAGCAGGCAGACTGGAAAAACAAGTGATCAAAATCAGAAACTCATGTGTAGGACACAGTGGTAGGAAATCTAGTTTTTCATCAAAAATTCCTTTACACATTTAACACTGGTTACTAGTAAGATTATAGTAAGTAATAGAAACGAGCTTTACTTCCTCCCTTAACTCACCATTACATGATGAAAAATACATAGAAAATACTTCTGCTATTACATTATGTATCAGACTAGAATCCCCTGTGGAGAACCATAGGAGCCCAGAGAAAGGATGATTCCTCCTGGTGGGAGAAGTGGACCAAGTAGTCTGGATGGTTTAACATTTGGACCAGTTAGCTTGCAAGAAGGTTAAAGAAAAGATTTCTGCAATTACCATAATAGTGTTGTTGGCATTCTACAAAGATGCTACATTTTTCTTCCTTCTTTATCTTTTGCTCTTTTCATTACCCCTACTATAATGTCATCTCTCCTAAATCCAAACTATGTTTAAGACTTTGGCTCCAGTCAATACCTTTATTATGTTAACCCAGAGCATTATTTTGAGCAGACTCTGAGAGCAAGTCTTTCCACCAAACTTCTACTTGATTTCAGATGTAACACCATCAAATGCATCTATCACAAGTCACACACCTATCTATGAGAGTAGGATTATCTATCTCTATAGATTATCTATCTGTCTATAATAGATGCATTATCTATTTCTGAGAATAGGGTGAAAATATCCTTTTCCGTGCCATGACCAGATGGTGCATATATGTAGAGAGTCCACTAACTCACTTTCGATTTCAAATAAGAAACAATCCTAGGAGTCTAGAAAGTGAGCTGACTTCAGAGAACCCTTCACTTTTTGCATTGGTTTCTCCATTTAAGTGAACTGAATTTCTTTTTCTGATAGTCAGAAAAGTTAAGTTTTTCTCAACTTTCAGCACTAGGTGGGTGGAGTCAAAGCACATGCCTCCAGTAGGAATGTCTCCAGTGTGATGAGACCTTCTGTTTGTCAAAAATTCCTGGTTCCAGAGATGGCCCTTAATCCAGAACAACTTGCAGCTCTGTTATGGTGATTTTTTCCCATAAATTTTTAAGTCACAAACACACTATCTTTTTTTTAAAGATAAATTTATTGTGTTATCACAATTAACCCAATATTAAATTAATTACTTTGTCTCAAGAGGCAATCCATAGCTATTGTAAATATGGCTACGTAAACATAGTTGTATGTGTATTTTTGGGTTAAAGTTTGGGCCAGAAAGACAGCACAGTTGCAGGGAGCCTACCTTGTGCTTTTTGTTCTTCACATAGATTCCCAGAGTCGAATCACTGGGTCCTATAGAACTTGTGTGAATAATATTTTGACAAGTCTCTGAACCATTTTCCACATAAAGAGTATTGTTTAGGATTTGTTTCTGCTGGACACTGTCTAATCCCCTTCTTTGTTTCTTTATATTCTGTATATGAGCAAGATTTTTTGGCATTTCTCTTTTACTTTCTTATTTTACTCGGCATGTTACCTTCCAACTCTCCAGGTAACAGTAAACTTCAAAATTTCATCTTTTCTTACAACTGAATATATTTCATTATGCATCTATGTCATGATTACCTTACACATTCATCTATTGTCATGTTTCCAGATCATTGCTATGATAAATAGGGCTAGACGAAACATATGTAAACATAGCCCTATTTATAGTATGCAGTTAGACATGTCTTTTGGGTCAAGGTTTGGGTCAGAGAACAGTACAGAAGGTAGGGAGCTTACCTTGTGTTTTTTTGTTCTCCCCAGAGTAGAATAGATTCCCACAGTAGAATCACTGGGTAGAATCAGAGTAGAATCAGAGTAAAATCAGAGTAGAATCACAGAACTTGTATTCATAACATTCTGACGAGTCTCCAAATCATTTTCTACATAAAAAAAATCCCACCAACTGTGGATGAGATTTATTCCACCCTGTCAAAACCACTAGCTTGATGACATTTTTTTGTATGTTTTTCTTTTTGGGTCACACCCGGCAATGTTCAGGGCTTACTCCTAGCTCTGCGCTCAGGATTTACGCCTGGTGGTTCTGGAGTGACCATATAGGATGTCAGGGATTGAACCAGGTTCAGCCACAGCAAGGCAAAGCCCTACCTGCTGTATTATCACTCCGCCCCTAACTTGATGACCGTACCATAAAATTGGCCAAAGTACCTGATTCTTAATCTTTATGCTTTTTTACTCCATTATGAAGCTGTTCTAAAAAAAATCTCAAGCACATTCAATTGTTCTTTCAATAGCTGTGCACAGAACAATGCTTTTATATTTTATTTTATTTTATTGCCCTTCTGAACACCAATGTTCTGTTGAACATGCTTGTATCTTGTTACAAAACAGGGTTCATGAATTTGGCCCTGACCAGGGGAACAATCAGCATGCAAGTGATTGCCTTGAAAGCAATATTATACTAATAGAGGATCTCATTAGAACCCCTTTCCGGCGGAGCTGGGGGTTTCTTCCCAATCCAAATGGAGAGTGTGGTATTCATTATGTGTTCTGCAGTGACTTTCTCTGTACCACCCAGTGGCCTGGAGAGGAAATCTTTTGACCTTTGTAATTGCTACAATATTCTGTAGGATTCTTCCTCCATTTGAACAAGCAATAAATATTGCAGAGCTGTACATTTTTTATCTCTTAAAATGCAATTAAAATAGAGGAAAATTTTCTTCTGGAGACATTTCAGTGGTGCCACACAGGCCAAGCACTGGGAGGGAAATTCATGGGGGGATTGTGCTGCAGGTGGCAAGATTCTGAGTCCATTTGGGATAATTTCCAGCAACTGGCTTGGGGCCTCGGGTTGCAGAATTAGCTCATCCCGAGCTTCGGCTTCTGGTTTCAGATTCATTAAGAAAGTCTTGTCAGGGTCGGTACGTGATCAGTTTCTGGACTGCAAAGTAAGCCCAATAAAATGCTGAACTCGGCTTAAAAAGTTAATTACCAAATCTGGTGCATGTGGTGCACAAAAAGGACAGAAACTACAAATTAATGTGCAGACAAGCAGTTTTTTAACATAACTTTAAAAATATAAATATTCCATTTATTACCTGAACCTAGGATTCAAGACCGAGCTGAAGTACAGTCTTGAATCACTCTACAGCTTCCATTTCTTTTCATTTGACATCCTTATACTTTTTCTCAGACAGGTCTGTGTGTGGGTAGGGTGAGTTGTGAGAGGGAGGAGATGGGGTATCTTACCTTCTGAAACTTATCAAGGTTTCTTGACAGATCAAACACACTGCATAGAAGGTGAGTAGCTTTTTGAGACACATTAAAGGTATAACATCACACTCAAGCTAAACATGCAAAATATGAACTGTGTGTGTGGGTATTTTTATTTCCTTTTGTCTCTTAGTGGAACTACATATTGGTTTCAGTTCTTACTTTTCCTGAAGGGGTATTTTTTATGTAGGAAATGCCTTAATGCATTTTTTGATATCTTTTGTGGAATCAACAGTATAAAAAGCAATTGCTGTAATGTATAAAATGAATTTAGACATGCGTCTTCGTCTGTCACTTTGAAAGCTATGAAGAGGTGTTGGTACCCCGTGCATGGCAATTCTGAGGGTAGTTTTGGGGGGGGGGGATTCACTCCTCCTCCTCTCTCTTTCACTATGTTCAGAGTTAAGTGAAGTAGAGAGAGGAAGTAGGTTTTTATCTCTTTGTTTATTTACTATTTATTTATTTATTTTTACTTTTTGGGCCACACCCGGCCATACTCAGGGGTTATACCTGGCTCTGCACTTGGGAATTACTCCTGGTAGTGCTGCAGGGACCATATGGGATGCTGAGGATACAACTCAGTCGACTGCATGCAAGTCAAGTGCCCTACCTGCTGTGCTATGGCTCCAACCCCTTGTGTCTATACCCTTCTTGCTCAGAAGGTTAAGCAGAATTAGGTCTCCTTCAGGGAGGTATGTTTGATCAAGACTTGCTGTCCTGGATCAGATTTAAACACACTCAAAGTAGAATTGAGCCACAGTCGCTAGAGAGTATAAAATCTGTGAAGGCAAAGATTTCTATTCTTGTTTTTGAATGTTGTAGTGACTGAAATAAAAAAAAAAAAAAAAATAACATAAGGCTGCCCGGATTGAAATCATAGGGAAAGGGGCATATGAGAGCATGTGCTCCATTTACTTACAAAGTTACAATGTAGTTAAAGAGACACAATGCTCAGGACTAGGGTCTGACATGAAAATTGTATAGATTTAAGATACAGGCAATTTCCTTCCAAATCAACAAGGATCAAGTGTCTACAGCTCATGTTAGTAGATGTCAGGGGAAACCGAAGGGTTTCACTCTCTGGATCTGTGGTTTCATATAAGTGTTTTTCCAGAAAGCGAATCTGGTCTTTATTTCTACAGTCTGATTCCACCCAGCAGAAGAGCCTGTTACAGCCCTGCTCATCGGACCCACCTGCAGCAGTCTTTATCAAGTCTGGCCCAGGTATGCTGATCCAGAGACTAACAGACATGGGGCAGAGTTTCTACCAGCTCTCCCTGTGCCCAGCCACTCACGAGGCACCCGAGAGGGATGGCGGGTTCTAGCCCTGGCCTGCCACCCCAGCAGAGCCTTGCAATTAGCCAGACGACACCCCACTCCATGAGGGCCCCCCATTTTCCACATCCGGATTTCCCCTCATCAGAACTACACCCAGCAGAAGAGCCTATTACAGCCCGTCTCTGCGGCCGTGCAGTTCATCAATAAATGCTGGGTTTAGAGGTGACTACAAGAGTATGCCACCCGCACAGCAGAGCCTGGCAAGCCTCCCGTATCGTATTTGATATGCCAAATACCAGTAACAATTATAGACCTCATTCCCATGACCTGATGGAATGGTTTGAGGCTCTTTATGTTCCTGGAGCAAGCAGGTGCCCTTGGGCTCTACTAGCATGAGACAGGACATATGGAGATGTTACTGGTGCCTGCTTGAGCAAATTAATGATGAATGGGAAGACAGTGATACAGTGATACAGTGATTTCTACAGTCAAAGAAATTGGCATTTCCTGAATCAATTATTGGGCTGTAGGCACCATTCTAGGCGTTTCGATTCATTGTGTTTCAATTCAAACAAGTTTGTTCCATAAATAAATCATATAGCATAATTATGACAATTTAAAATTTGTAGATATTGAAGCTCAGGTAAAATACGCCACCAACCCCCATGGTCCATAGTACTTGGAACATGAAAATGTAAATCTAATTGTGTTTTAAACCAAACCTATAACTTAAGGGTACTGTAATGCCATATTATCAGAGAACAGGAGAAATGAAATCTTATACTTTCTGCTCCAAACAAATACATTGAACTCTTCTTCCTATTCCAAATGCCCCAAATATTTTTACATTAATTTTAGTCATGTTAAAGATCATTATTAAATCTCACAATGACTTTTAGATGATTGATTATAAATTTGGGGTGGAGGGGAGAAAAAAGCTGAAAAATTTTCCATGCTGCTCACACCAGATCTTCCTGAGTTATCTAATCTATACTGAAAAAACTCTGCAGTTGGCTTAGAGTTAACATCATCAACAAAATATTTTCTTTTCCTTTCCTCATTAAATTTAAAAAAAGAAAAAATATCAACTGAAAACAAAATCCACAGCACTCTTGTTGACTAGTGGCTCATTACGGAGACTAATAAGAGAAAATACATTCTCATATACTGATCGTTGAAGCTCAGAGGATTTGAGGAGAGCCACCTGCAGAGTGATGTATCCATTTCACTTCAAACTTTGTGTATATTAGTCCAGCCAATTCCCCCAAGCCCATCTGATTAGGAAAGTCTTATTAAGGTCTTATTAAAATAAATGGAGATGAGACTTAGCAGTAGTAACAAAACCAGGAACTGGACACAAAATCACTGTCACAATCTTAGTCCTGAACAGATGTGCCAACTGTGGTACAAACCTGTGATAGAGGCTGCAGAATTATTCAGCTAAATCTCAATCTTTTACTTCTTGTACAGGGCTAGATACATGTCCAGCCTCTCTTGTAGCCAGTTTATGTCTTGCATGATACAACAATTATGATCAAATAACTGATAAGATGCATGACAGACAGCTAGAGGAGACATTTTTTATACCAGTGTCTTGGATCACACTACAGTTTTCATGAACAAATGGCCACAGATTTGACTTCAACAGACCAGAGGCAAAGTTTTTATGTGTTAAATTCATGAATTTTAAAAAAATATCTGGTTGAATGAAATGTTTGTGTGCTCTCAAATTAACACATTGAAAGCTTACCCACCTAAGGTAAGTTGGATTGGATTTAAGAGGTGGACTTTTGCGGGATAGCTATGTTTAGATGATATAAGGGAGCCAAGCCATCATGAACAGAATTAACAATCTTGCAGAGTCACAAGAGAACCTGTTTTTCCTTTCTGTTCTCTGACATGTGAAAATAAAAAAATGAGTTTGCAGTTTGCAACCTGGAAGAGGGTTCTCACCAGGACTCAGCCATATGTCACTCTGATTTCAGATTTTTATCCTCAAGACTGTGACAAATGCATTTTTGTTGTTTGCAAGCTATTCAGACTTGGATAGTTATTTTTGTTACTGTAGCCAGAGCCAAGACTGTCTATAGAGCTAATTGAATTAATTATTATCTGTTAATAGATTAAGTTACATAAAGAAAATATGGATCTTTTTTTCTCTTTTAAAATGATGGGGAAAAATCTTATATTATAATGTACATAAACTGAAATTCAAAATATATATAATCTATTCAACTAGATAGATATAAATATTAATTTAGATGAAGTCTAGCCTCATATAGATGGAGATATAGATACAGATCAAGATATAGATTTAGATGTGTTTCATAGCAAAGAGAAATAGACATCTGTACAAAAATTTGGCAAAAAGCTTATCACATAATAAGTTTCAGTAAAGCTTTTGTGAACTTGATCAAATTGAAAATCGACCTGAATACTGCTGCCTGGAAAATTTACTTTGGAATCATTTAATATCACCTCAATAAGAACTTTTCAGATATAGTCTAATTTATAATCAGAAAGGCCCAAAAAGGGACAAAGATAAATAGGAGAGGAGATAGAAGGTCACTGTATAGTTACATTTGTGAAATTACCCACAGAATGCTTATCTTGAAACTTGAAGAACAAATCTGTAAAACTCAAGTAAGATTTAATAAGAAGAAAAATCCAGAATTTGGTAAGATGTGCTATGTTAGATTCTAAGCAAATCAACAAAACTTTTAATGGACGACCATGACTGGATAATTCTATAAAACTAAAATATGTTTGATAATTAAAATACCTATGAGTCTGACAACAGCGAGACAGACTGGATAAGACATATTTAGTATAGAGTGGTAACTAAGTATAACAGAGGTACACACCACATAAAGAGGAAATTTGTGGAGAACACAGGAAATTGTTCAGGGAGATACCAGCACAACTGAATATTGAAAGAGAAGAAATTTGGAGATAAGCATAAACTGAGAGCACACCATCTTAGGAAGACAGCAGACATATACCCATATTTCATTCAGCTCCTTAACTTGTCAGAACAGTTGTATGTACCCATATTTTATAATGCTCATTTAGAATCAATGTGTTAAAGCTTTGAAAATTCACAAAGTGTCTCAGATCAGATCAAGGTTAAAGAACTCATGACAAACAATAACATAGATATCAGATTTACAGGGAAATTAGAAAAAGACAGCCTAAAGTATTTGCAGATAAAAAAAAAGAAGAGTCTTTTAGGTAGATAGGGACAATGAGTAGAGTCAAGTATGAGAGATTAAAAAAAACTAAAAGCTGTTCACCTACAGATTTATGGGTGTTTTGGAGTTGGTTTCATGTGTCTGCCACGGCACCAATGTTCATGAAGGGCTTCCCTATTGTCTTCCTCTGCTACCATCCTCTGCTGCAAGTTCTAAAATCTAAACATAATTTCCTGAGACTTTCCCAAGCAAGAAAACAATAAAGCAAGGGGGGTGGGGCGGGGGAGGTGATCTTCTTATCTTCTTCCTATGTACAACGTTCTTTCATAATGAAAGAAGATAACTTTCTTAGAGGGTCCAGTATACCTTAAAAAACCCTTAGTTCTTTTACCTATAACATTGGGTTACATGTTTACCTATAGATCAAACACAGAGTCAGCCTGTTATGATTAGTTAAAATAATCATTATTCAAACATAGGGACTGGACACCTAGTGGCTCCCCCTAGTGAGTTCCTAGCAATAAAAAATAAAGGGCCCAATCTAATAGGTGAATAATTAGCACAGCGGGTAGGGCATTTGCCTTGCATGCGGCTAACCTGGGTTCGATCCCTGACATCCCATATGGTCCCTCTGAGCACTGACAGGTGTAATTCCTAAGTGCAGAGCCAGGAATAACTCCTGAGCATTACTTGGTGTGACCCAAAAAAGCAAAAAAAAAAAATTGTATATTTATGTGAGATATGTAAGCAGAACTCCAATTTAGTCACAAGTGACACTGGAGTTAGGAACATCCCGGTAGCCATTTTCAGGAAGATGGTTCATAAAACTAGATCGAAATATCTCCATTTATCTAGCCATAAATGGCTAGATAAATGGCTTTTTTCATGTGTTAAAGTTTCTACTATTTGCCTTGAACCAGAAAAAACAGAGAATACAAATAATTAGGCTCAGAGAGAAGTATCCTAGATTATTTCCTAACCCAAAAAAGAAGTAGAGGGACAAAGAGCATGCATTGCAGAATACTTGTTTTATATAAAAGTACATCTATACCCTATACAAAATCAACAAAAGCAAACTCCTGAAATCAAGGCTTCAATCCACAATAAGGTAATCAGACATTCTTAATAAAAATAAGACTAAAAATCCATGAAAAAGAGGAATCCAGATACACCCACTGAAATGGGAAATAGATGAAAAAGCATAAGCACAAGACAAAATTAAACAAATTTGGTATCTTCAGAGAACAGCATGCAATTATTGCATTCATAAAACCAAAGCATGCTGCTAAAAAGAGAGAGAACCAATTAGATATCTTAGAAAATGAAAACAAGTTCACAAGAGCAAAGAAAAAGAAGATAAAAATGAGATTTAATTCTCTACTGAAAATAGGAGTATAGATTTCCATCTTTCCTTTTCTTGAACCATTTTATTTGGAAAAGTTTTAATTCCAATTCTTTCTCAGTCTCTTCAAAATGTATGTAAATCTTTTTGAAATACAAAATAAACATTTTGCCAGCTCCACAAGCCACTAATGTCTTTATCAAGAACTTGATATCCAAAGAAAAACTATTATCCCATTTCTATATCTCAAAGAAGGTAGCAGTCTAATTAGGCAAATCTACTTCCACCAAATTTACTACTTCCTGTCCTAAGAATAGATGCTTCCATTTTCTTTTAGATTAAGCTAAATAGGAAACATAACTAGTCACTCCAATTATCAACTAATAACCAACTAATAGGGGACTTAAATGTGACGATTGGTAATTACTAGTTACAGTTTTTTAAGATCCTATTGTAATGAGGTCATATCTGCTCTGCGATTTGACAGATTGAAATTTCTTTCTGTCTTCACAGACTCCTAAATACTGAATGTGATACATACCACAGACTACTTTTATGAAGCATTAAAACATATTTATTCTCTTTTCTACTTTTACGTAGAAATTTTGGCTAGAGATAGGAAGTTTTATCTTGTACTTATATTGTTCCCAAACAGAACAAATTCTATTTATATAAATGACCAAAGCAGTGGCCTCAGCGGGCAGAATAGTAAACAATACAAATAACAAGCTAAGTAATGTGGAGGAAAGAGTCATAAGTTGTATTATTTTGCAATTGGGTTTCTTGAAGAGAACTAATATAATTGATGTGAGATATAATAAGGGAAAGGAGAAAAGCATTTCTCCTGATGGAACCTCTGAGGAAGATGTGAACCTTTATATCCAAAACAACAAAATGAGGGTCAGAGAGATAGTACAGGGATAAGGCACATATTTTCCATCAGCTGACTCTAACTCAGATCCTAGCACCACATATATGGCCCCCTATTCACCATCAGGAGCAAACTAAGACTAGTGATATAGATATTGGGCTAGAGAGATAGTACAGTATGTAGGGCGCTTGAATTGCATGTGGTTGAATCCAGATTCAGTTTCCAGAAATCTGTATAATGTCCCAAGTACCACCAGGAATAATTCCTGAGCACAGCCAGGAGTAAACCCTGAGCATTGCCAGTTTTGGCCCCCCCCAAAAATTCTTTTTTGAATTTTGAGTCACACCAGTTGTGCTCAGGTTTATTCCAAGCCCTGTGCCCAGGAAACAATAACAGTGTTGTTCAAGACTCTGTACACAATACCAGGGATCTAACCAGGGTCAGCCACATGCAAGGCAAGCACCTTAATCCATGTACTATGTCTAGCCTGAGATCATTTTATCTAGCATTTTTACAAAGAAGACTCAATTATTTTTTCAATATCTATATCACTACCCAATAACAAGATTTTTATTAAAGAAACAAAATGCTCACTCAAGTGAGAGAAGGAATCCGGAGTTCCGACCTCCACCGCCATTCCAGAGTTTGGGATGCTGTCTTGTTTGTCAAGGCATCAAAAATCAGATGGGCTGGATATGTATTGCGATTTGGAAATGACCACTGGACTAGAGCTGTTTCCAACTGGATCCCACGGGATTTCAAAAGCCACCTACAAGATGGTCAGACTTCTTTGTCAAGACCCTGAAGGAATGTTTTGAGACTCTTCATATTCCTGAATCAACCAGATGCCATTGGGCTACATTGGCACGTGATAGGGTTCAATGGAAATGTTACTGGCACCCTCGAGCAAATTGATGAATAACGGGATTCAAGTGATCAAGTTTTCAAGTGATGTTAATAAAAAGTTCGTACCTGCATATACTCCTTAAAGTATCCAATGTGGCACATATTCATTCAAAAATTATAAAATTCAAATGAGAAAATAGAGATTATAGGAGTAAGGGGTATGTGACTGCAGGACAATGGTGGAACGATTCTGATATGCTGGTGGGAGATGGATATAGTGATCTGAATCCTATTTTAAGCAATAGCAAATCAATAAAAAATATAGAAACTACATCAATTGATAAAAAAGTACCAATTACAAACACCAGATAATATACAGAATAGGGGGCCAGTGGAAACACAGGGCATGAGTGAGTGAGGGTGCTGGGCACTTTGGTAGTAATATGGTGGGGTAACCATATACCTCAAGATCACAAATTCAACACATTGTAAATACATTGCCCAAACACTAATAAATTTGAAAATAAAAAAATGATGGCTGGTCTTTGTTGGCCCACAGTTCCCTGTTTCTTTTAAACTTTCAACAATGAAAATACTGAGTATTAAAAATACTCAGAGAATTGTAAATATAAAGGATTATTGTAAATTAGAAGGAAAAGGAAAAGAAGCTCCTACCCTGGGAGGAGATAAGTATAGAACCAAATTAAATATGGCTCCTTTTTGTGAGATTTTTTAATATTAAATTTGGGTCTTTGTGTTACTTATCAAATGACAAGAATGCTTACAGAAATTGCAAGGATTATGCAAAGCAGTCTGGGTAAAGGATTTGGCCATTGGCTTTAGGTATCATATATTGTCTCTTAGTCTCCTTGAGCCTAAAATCTGAGGGCCAAATATAAAATCTGGGGAACTGTTAATAACCCAAGAAATCACGGGAGAATTAAAAGTGCAGTATGGGGGGCAGTCAAAAATTGGAAGATTTCTCTTTCAGTGAATGATGTAGATGAAATGAAACCCATTGCACATATGTGGAAACACCCTTAAATGACAACTCAGGCGTAATCCACTGAGACTGAAGTACCTGTGGGGAGAGAACAGGTAAACCGGAATAGAAGTCATTCTCAAAAAGTCAAGGTCCTTGTAATCATGCAAAACTAACCTAATTGCTAAATTTTCTCCCCACTGTAAGCAGATTATCTACTGCATCTTTTGAGATCATTGTTTGGCTGGGATGAGTCTGATAGAATGATAAACTAAAAGCTGCTTAAAGGCCACTTTGAAGGTGTAAAAGGAAGTAGATAAGTATGTTAAGAAAGGCAAAGGGAAAGCACAATCCATATAAGGGGAGCAGCTGAATCTGGAAAGATTCCTGACTGTAGTCTGATTATTATTGTGATTCATCATAAGAGACAAGAAAACTGCTCTCTGTAAAGCTACCTATATAGTTCATGTGGCTGATATTGTACTAGAGTAGAAGAAAAAAGATAAGGTTTCATCGTCAATTCCATTTTCTTTTGGCTTAGGAAAAATATTTTAATTCAGCTTTTTGAATATGTAAATGAATGGCCCTAGTAATAGTCTGAAACAAAGAGGAGAGAAAATGTCCTGAACAAAAACCTAGCTTCCAGGGGAGGTGCTCCAGAGTTAGATACTCCATAGTGAGCAGATAGCCCTGGAATTGGCTATGAGAAAGTCAAAGGGGCTGTGATCTGAGGAGAGAGTACGTTTAGGAACAGCTCTGTGCTCCCTAATTTAGCGATTACATTAAATGTCTCTGTGAAGTGGAGTGGCAGGTGGAACTTAAAAGCCATCATATCTAATATCTATTTAGGGGATTTTTTTTCTGCATTCTAGTTCTTTATTTTTCTGTTTATCTCAACACTTAAGAATGTACACATAGGGCCAGAGCGCTAGCCCAGCGGGTAGGGTGTTTACCTTGCACACGGCTGGCCTGTGCCGGCCTGGGTTGGATCCTCGGCATCCCATTTGGTCCCCGAGCACCGCCTGGAGTAATTCCTGAGAGCAGAGCCAGGAGAAACCCCTGAGCATTGCCGGGTGTGCCCCCCCCAAAAAAAAAAAAAAAAAAAGAATGTACACATAGTAACTTTAGTAACTTTATCTGTGCTATCTTCGAAGCAAATTGTTCCACCTGTCTATGAGAACTGCAAGGGAATTGAACTAGAAAAAGTTCAGAAACCAAAGGTGAGGAGGAGAGAAAAAAAAGCATTTGACAAGAACCAAGAGTCAAAAGTAGCACTGGTCACGCCAGCTCCTCTCAGGAGTGCAGAGATATCTAAGGGACAGATATGTAATAATTAGAATTATTTTCTTGACCTTTAGTCTAAGGACTTTTAGACCTTTAAATAGATATGTATAGAAACAACTAGGCCATTTATTTGGATGCCTTCAAAGCCTACAACTTCTTAAGATTAATATCTTCTTAAGGTATGTTTTTTGAGTTTAAAGAAGTATCTGAGATCCACTTCTCTCAGTGGGATCATGAGATAAAGAGGAGATATTAATAAAGAGGTAAAGATGGGATATTAATAAAGAGGAGAAAACCATTCATCTGAAGCAGGCTTGGGGATAACAATTTATTTGTGCCCCAACCCCCATGCCTAGATTTAATATTATTTGAGAACACAACATTATTTCATTATTTTCTCAAACAACCACTTCCTTAAATGTTATCTCTGTAAACCCTGGGTCTCAATTATAATACAAAGAACAATACATGCATTTTTCTTTAGAATAAGACCCAGGACTCTGGAAGTCCTAGGGTCTGCAACAGAAGAGATTAACTTTACTGATCCCAAAAGGAGGAAGGATTCCAAACCAATTTTCCTGAACTAGCTCTCCCCTTTGCAAATCACCTGGGGTCTACTTGGTTCAACAATTCAAGCAGCAGGTCCCTTAGAGCATTATCTTTCCTTTGATCCGACTGATGCCAAGTGGATTGATTTTAAGTTATGCCTAGTCTTCAAAAGACTTGATCTCTAGCTTAAGAATGTGAGTTAAGCAGGGATTTTATAGGAATATTTTGGCTTTAGGAAGTAAAACATGAGAGACCCCCTGCCTCTTACAGTCTTCTATAAATCTCCATCTCTAATTGTTTCTCACCTTCAAAGCAAATTCCCATACACTTCATAGTATATTAGCACAGTCTCCAACAGGCATGTGTCTAATTACCCTCCACCATCCAGGAGCAGCTCAGAATGAAATTAGCATCATTTGTTGTCAGGTTGTCTCTGAGAGATGACAATTTATATCAAATCACTATGTGTCAAAAAATCTTCAGGGTGTGACACTGAAAATGCAAGTCCACAGTTCCCAAAGGCAGAAGAAATTCTCTGTTGCTCAGAAATTGGGGTGAAAAGTGGAAATCTGGCCTGTTCTAAAAGGCAGACCCTGGCACTACTATCCTCTAGCTCAGCAGCAGGAAAGCTTTTCCCCAATGTTTACTGCTTTGACTACTCGGAAGCCCCTTCATTATTCCTCCTCTTGGTCATTCCTACCTAGTCTGTCAACTCACAACCCCTGAACCACTTCTCAGTCTTGACACTCCCCTGGCCTGATAGCTTATGTCCACTTAGCAGCTTTCACTAGCAGCTTTCCCTCTCAACCTTCAGCTTCAACTTGGGCCTCTGCTGACTCCTCTTATCACACGCCCATTAAAAGATTCCCAGACATTAATGCTGAATTCAGTAGTTTATGCAAAGCCATATTCATTTCTCCTCATGGACTGGCTTTGGCATCTTATCATATGTGAAAATAAGGCAACACAAAGCAAGCTGCCAGGACAAGACGTAAAGAATTATTTTTTCCTTTTAGTTATTGCATCTCCTGTGTACATGACAGTACATCACTGTGATCCACCACCCAGGTAACATAGAACTGAAGTCACCGTCTTTACTTAAAATGCCATTCACAGTCCCATGCATGTGAATTCATATAGATACCAGTAACAATTATAGACCTCATTCCCATGACCTGATGGAATGGTTTGGGGCTCTTTATGTTCCTGGAGCAAGCAGGTGCCCTTGGGCTCTACTTGCATGAGACAGGTCATATGGAGACGTTCCTGGTGCCCGCTCGAGCAAATGGATGATGAACGGGAAGACAGTGATACAGTGATACAGCGATACATTACTCTTGAATGTCCTTAGTGAACCTCTCCTCCAACTTTGATGTCATCATTCTCGTGTCATTTGGCCACTACCTAAGCTTAGTATTTCAATGCACCGCATCAAAGCAGTAAGAAGGACAGAGGAGATGAGAATGATCCATCAAAATAGGATGAAGAGACAGGAAAAATGACATTTGGTCTTGGCCCTTTTAACCTTCAGTTAAACGGGGGGGGGGTGGGGAAAATAATGTCTGTCAACACTCGCTTTACTCATACCAGCATCACTCATCTTAGAATTCAGAAGGGTTTCTGTTTACATACTCTTTAATGAGCACAGATTCCAAAGGTGGCAAATTTGAAATTAAAAAAGGTCATCAGGGAGATGTGTGGTGGAAGAGAAGATGTTCTCCATCCGGCTGAAACAACATAGACACTTTTGATACAGTGATATTCAAGAGTACAAAATCAGTGGTTAGCATTTAAGGTATACAATTTGGCTAGAAGAATAATGATTGAAATTCAGCAAATTGCAGGCATCATACATGCTAAAAGAATATTGTGTCCTGGTTGGTCAATATAAAGCAGAAATGAATTTCTTACAGTTATGGAGGATAGGAAGACCAAGGTCAAGATAAAGGAAGATTGAGTGGTAGGGACCTGGTTCACATGGCAAGGAGCAAGGCAGCTCTCTGGGGTCACTTTCATTAGGGCAACTGAGAGTTCTGCTTCCATGACCTACTTACTGTCTAGTCACTCTCACATAGTTTATCTTAGTGGGTAGAAATGGAAGCTTGAGGCTGTTATCCTTCCTCACTCAGAGGACACACCACTCCTGACACAGTATAAAATGAAGGCTATTTCCTTCTGCCCTAAAATTTTGAACAACACTACGCCTAGGAGCAAATCGAAAAAAATATCATAGGGTGTTTTTCTTTCTTACCGTTGCATTTAGTTTTCTAACATGTACTGAATAGCACAAATCTGTAGCTGGTATGTGTTCAGAATCTCAATCAACTGCTAAGAAAAATGGAGCTGGAATGACGTAAGGCAAAACACGTAAGTGCAGCCTTTGCCATGTGCCTTTAAGCCACCATCAGTACCAATTGAGTCATTTATAGAACATACTATTGTTTGCTTCCTAAACCAAGTCCTATAAAGAAATAGGGTATTGTCTCTTGCCCTTTGTGTTGTGAGGTTATCTCATTTACATTCCCAGATGAACATTATGCCTGCTCTTTTTTTTTGTCTTTAAAATAAATCTGTTGCCTAAAGCTAAGCATACAGTACTTTGAACATGACAATGAAGCTATTTTAATTTGTCCTTTCTTTTTAATTATGCTGTTGGTATAATTTTGTAGCTAGTTTGCAACATTTTTGCTGCCACCTACAGGCACCCCTGTGTACCACCTGTGACGTCTGGGGACAGGTGTAAAATTACCTGTTTTACCTTCAAATAGAAATCTAAGCATTATTTGTCAGCATGGATTTGAGGCTGTTGAAAATGTTTCTTTTAAACAATACCTACATCCTTATTTATTTCGTGAAAATAAAAATATCTGCAAGATCCTCATAAAATCAGTAAATAGGACAAATCTCTGCAAATATAAAGAATTCACCAGGGATGCTAGAAGAGAAATCCTGCACAAATGTGTTCTTAATAGTTTCCATAAGTAATGAAAACAGCATGTTTATGAAAAACCTAAATACATAATTGATCAAAGCAATTTCAGTTTAAAATTTATTAAGTATGGAAATAGCTGATGTGAAAAGGAAGGCTAAGAGAAAAGAATAAGTCTGTGAAAGAGCAATTCTCTCTCATATTGACAAATATTACAACTAACTACACTGAGCTAACTCTGAAATAACAGCACAGAAGAGAAAAAACAGAGGAACCATTTTTACCATCCCAGCACCTGTAGAATCAAAAGATTTCTCTCTTTGAGAAGTCATCCTTAAAGGAAAACTATGAATTATTTCTGTGATAGGCAATGCTCTTTAGATACTTCATTCAGCTCACCTATTAATTTTACTAAGTTTTTAAAAAATAATTATTGTACTCATATATGCATAAATATCATGAGTCATAATATGATCTGGAGGTATGTGCTATCTGGAGGTATCTCCATCTTTAAGATTTTCACTCTCACACACAAACCCCAGAATTCTGATGTGCTAGCATATAATACATAGCATCATTTGATAGTGGAAGAGGAAATTTGTTATTTTATGAATGATCTATTTCACCATTTCCATAATATTTCTAGGATGAATACTTTCTTCTTTGGGGAGGGGCACATCCGGTGTTACTTATGTATTCAGGAATTACTTTTGGCAATGCTTGGGACCATATGGGATGCTGGGAATCAAATTCTGCATCTGCTGTATCCAAGGCAAGTGCACCTTTTCACAGTACTATTGCTCTGGCTCACTGAATCTTTTTTTTATTTTTCTTTTTATAATATTTTGTCGTACCATCTTGAGATATAGAATTTCAAAGATGTGCATGTCTGAGTTTTCGGTAATACAGTGTTCCAGCACCCATACCTCCACCAGTGTCCATTTCCCACCACCAATGATCCCAATTCCCTCCCCTCTCCCCTGTCTCTGGGTCAGGTTCTTTATCTCTTTTCTCTCTCTCTTTATTTCTCTCTTCCCTCTGTTACACATTGTGGATTGCAATACATTTAGGGGTTATCATGTGTATCCTTTTGCCTATACTCAATGTTCGGTTCTAGGCTGGTATTACCATTTTTGATGATTATTAGCACACTGTTCCCTTCTCTGTCTTATCTAACCTCTGACTCCCACACATTTGTGGTAGATTCCACCTATTGACAAGATCTCCTGATCCATGTTTGCCTGATATTTGACTAAGTGTCCAGATGACTAAACAAGGAAAGAGGGAACAGAGCAATAGTGTAGAAAATAAGGCCTGTTCCTTGCATGGGTATGAACAGTCTTCTGAACAATGTTGAGAAAATGATATCTAGGGGCAAAGGCATGAAGCTGGATACTTAACAAATATCACATAAATATTAACTCAAATTTGAAAAATTCTAAACGTAAGACCTACAATAACAAAAGTTTAAAAAATAGGTAAAAATTTATGATACTGTATTTGGTAAATGACTTCTTACATATGACTTCAGAGACATAGATAACAAAAGAAAACCATTTAAATAAGACCTCATAAACTTGATTTTAATTAACATCAATGACTTTACTGAAATTATACATTATCACAGAGTAAGGACAACCTAAAGAAAAGGATAAAATATTTAAAAGTCTATCAATTGGGGATTCAGATTCAGAATATAGACATAACTAAAATTCAACAGAAATGAACAATCGTTTAAAATGACTAAGGATTTCAATAGACATTTCTTGAACAAGAAAACATGTCAATAAGCACGTGGGCAATGAACATTTTATCACGAATGAAAAGCAAAGTCAACTATCTAAGGGCTCCGGAGTGATAGCCCAGAAGGTAGGGCGTTTGCCTTGCACTGCGTTGGCCCATGCTAGCCCGGGTTTGATTCCTGGTATCCCATATGGTCCCCCGAGCACCGCCAGGAGTAATTCCTGAGTGCAGAGCCAGAAGAAATTCCTGAGCATTGCCGGGTGTGACCCAGAAAAGCAAAAACAAACAAACTAACAAAAATATCTATGGGCCAGAGAGCTGGAGCAGGGGGTAAGGCACTCACATGGGGTCAATCCCAGTTTGATGCCCAGCACCACATATAGTGCCCTGAGCACTAGTAGAACACACTAAGATTTCTGGGTGTGCTCACCTCCCCCCAACAAAACAAAACAAAAAATACCTCCAGGTGTGTTGCAAGAAACAAAACATAAAATATAGCACATCCAGTTCTCCAATAGTGTTTGTTTTACCTGGATGACTTTCACAGTATTCAATACTGACACGTTTCTACAAAATAAATGTAAATATCTTCCCATGACAATATCTAACTAATACATAAATGCTTGATATTTAACCATTTTCACAATTGTCTCCAAATACAGTATTTGATGAACTGTGATAAAATTTAAAAATTGGACTTGCTTTTGGATTATTAAAGCCTAATCCCTTAGCAGGATTTTAATTAAGAAAGAGAATTGGGGAGTATTTGAAATAAATTCTGCCAAGTTACTTTAGAGTCAAGAGAAAACAGACTTGCAATATTTTGACCTTTCCATAAAATTCCCCAGACCTGCTAAATCTGACTTAGATCATCTACTTTGATTGGAGTCTTAGAATTCCTAACCAGGAATATTTTATTAGAAATGAAATTGTAGTTTAAATTATGTGAAATATAAAAGTGCAAAAGTGTCGTTATTTTTTCTAGCACATATAGTTACGCATATGTTTTTCTTTTATATTCTGGTATTTAAGGCTATGAATTTTCCTCTGGGTTATGTTTGTGTTCTTTTTTTTCCCTTATTTTGTCCTGTGGCTATTTTGTTGCTATTTTTTTTAATGTTCTGAAATTCAGATTTTTTAAATTTTTCATCTTTAATTCAGGAGCGTTGGAGATAAGATTTGGAAGCGCTGTTTAAAAATATTGCTGTCATGCCTGGTGTTTTCATTAGAATATTTTAAGTATCTTAATACTTTCCTTCTTTATAAACAAAAATAATCTGTGTACCTTATCTGAAATGAACACCAAATCTCTGTTTTCTGTTTACCCTAACTTGTTTCATATTTAAGTATGCTTGCCTTCCCCCTCCATTGGATTATTCTCAGTCAATGTTTTTATATCTTAGTGAATATTTTTCTGTTTATCATACAAGATAAAATTGATTTGTGCTTTGTAATCTTTATAAAAATCATTTTTATTTAAATGAGTTCAATTTATTTATATTTGTTAATATTAAAAGTATGCTGCCTTTGTCTTTCAGTTTGTTACAGCTTACCTTTATTTATGAAATATGTTTATTCTTGCGTTTTATATATTTCTGATAGAAAGTTAGTGTTTAATTATACAGATTACCTTTTATTTTATCATTTTTGTAATATTGCTTGCCATTCTTTCACTTAACGTCATCTCTAACAGTATTAAAAGAAGCATCATTTCTTAATTAAAACATTCTATTGGTAAATTTATTTTATTATTTAAATTTGAAGAAAAGCATTATTGTGGGTGTTAAATACTCTACTGTTTCTAGAATATGCTATAGGGTTACCTCACTATTTCCTGACACTGAATGCTACCTTTGATGAGTATATTGGAGATCTGAGTTCAGAGAAATAGCAGAGTGAGAGGACTGCTTGCCTTGCATGCACCACCTTGGTTTACTCACAAACCCAACCAGAAGTGATCCCTAAATGCAGAGCCAAGAGTAAGCCCTAAGCGCAGTCAGTGTGTCTCCAACTTCCAAAAAATACCAATGTACTAAAAGTACATTGGTACTCTTACTCTCTTTACTTTAAAATAATAGTGAAAAAAAATTGTCCAAATCCCAAAATTATGTTTGCAAAACAGCAGGTATAAACTGAAATAGTCCTATGGCAAGTGGGACATTACCCATTTATGTAATCTTGATAATTTGAAATATGAGTTTGACTAAAGTAGAAGTTTTGTTGTTTTATTTTGTTTTGGAGGAACACTCAGCTGTATTCAGGGCTTACTCCTGACTGTGGATCAGAGATTATTCCAGGTGTTCTTGGGAGACCATATACAGTGTTGAGGATCAAACTTGAGTTGGCCATGTGCAAGGCAAACACTTTACCCACACACAGCACTATCTTATAGGACCCTAAAATAGCCCTTAACTTATTGTATTATGCATAACTTGTATCACTTGTCTTCCAGTTGTTCATCGATTTGCTTGAGCAGGCGCCAGTAATGTCTCCATTCATTGGGAATGAGGTTCCTTATTGTTACTGTTTAGGCATATCGATACACCACGGGTAGCTTGCCAGGCTCTGCCGTGGCTCTGGATTTATCCCAGGGGGCCCAGTCTGCTGTCAGAATAGAAGCTATCTTGTCTCCTCTCCACTTCCTTTACTCCTCCTCAGTGGATAGAGTTACTTGTAACAGGACAGGTCTTCAGATCCATTGAGTACTGGAAGAGGGCAATGGGGTTCATGAAACAGTCCAGGATGGGGTTGAGGATTTAGGTTTGGGTTTAGGTTTATGAGCTAATCTGGTCTATTTCTGTTCTTGCATTGACCATCTGAATTTCTGGAATGTGGTTGGTTTCTACTAATTTGAAGTGTGTTGCTGCCACGGGAAGAGCCAGCAGCAGCTCTACCCCATGTGTCAGAGTCTGTGAATCACAGCCAACAGCCTTGGAGCAGTTCATGCGTGGGTCCACCGGGCCTCCTGGAAGAGACAGAGGTCGGGGAGAATGACCCCAGCTCCATCACTGAGGAAGCCCGGTGACTTTAGCCACCAAGACCTGCATACCTGGGCTTGAAATCAGCTTCTCTCTAGGGTGGGGCTCTGACAAGCCGTGGAGTCTGGATGCTGAAAATGGCTGCCATTATGCATAACATGCTTTTTTTAATTTATCTTTTCTCCAAATATAAAAATAATTTTTTTTTCAATTTTACTTAAATTATGCCTTAGTGTTTGCAATATGGAACAAAATTTCAATTGATGATTTACACTGTGTAACTCCATGTATTTCACTATATAGTTTTCATATATTTCAGAATTTACTTAAATTGTTATTTTAAATATCACTAACAACTGTTGTTGATTATTATTGTAATCACCCTTTTTTACTTGGATTCTATACCCATCATCTTTATCTCTATTTTCCTTCCCATTCAGTTTGCTTTTCATTTTAATTTTTATCTTTATTGTTTATAGATATATTGTTAAATAATTATTCCCAACTCATTTTTATAATAGTCATACTATATTTTGTCTCTTCTGACTGAGAATATCAAGAAATGTGACCCATGTAGAGGATCCATGCAATGTTGTTCATAGGGGTTAGCTCATAAACTTGTTGCCTCACCATGCTGTTTTGTAAACATAAATTTTGGTATTTGGACAGGATTTTATGTTCATTACTATTTCAAAGGAAAGAAAGTAAGAGTTCCAATATACTTAATATTTTTTGGAAGGTCGGCACACACTGTCTTAAGGACTTAATCTTAGCACTGCATTCGGGATCCCTCCTGGTGAGCTTGTGATTAAGACAAGGTTGGCTGAATGAAAGGCAAGCAACCTACTCACTATGTTCAGGGAACCAAATGTGGTGCCAGGGACTGAACTTGTGTTGGTCTCATGCAAGGCAAATGCCCTATCTATTGTGTTATCTCCCTGGCCCCTCGTTTTAGCTACTTGAAACTTTAAGACCACATGTAGAGAGGTTCAGCTATTCCAGACTAGACTTGCTCCCAAGCAGTCCAATAAAGGAATTCAGCTATGGCGAACCAAGGTGCAAATAGAACCAACTACCACTCCAAATAGCATCATCTTAGAAACATTAAATCATTGTTTTAAGTCACAAATTATAGGATTATTGTTGTACATAATTAAGTAATTGATAGGGAAAATGTTGCCTAGAAATATGTGTGACTATAACAATACCCAAGCATGTGGAGTTGGCTTTGGAACTGGGCAGCAGATGGAGGTTTGAGAAGTGCAAGAGTGCCATTGGCAAGGGCTGAAGGAAAGGCCAAGAAATTGTTGGCGGAGGCTTGAAACGAGTCGGGAAACCATTAGTAGCAGAAAAAGTGGCAGCTGATACTTTATATATCATTTTATAATAGCAAAATCATTTGGCAAACTTCTCAAGTGCTGGTATGCAGAAGAAAGACCATACCTGATCTATGATATCTAATTAATCCTGGCTAACTGGAGGACGTGTCAATTTGTTGCTTTCCTGTGTACTGTATCACTGAATCACAGTCTTCCCATTGTTCATCGATTTGCTGGAGTGGGCACTAGTAACATCTCCATAAGTCCTGTCACAAGCAAGTGTAACCCAAGGGCATATGCTTGCTCCAGGGACAGGAAGAGCCCAAAACCATTCTACAGGTCATGGAACTGAGGTTCATAATTGTTACTAGTTTTTGGCATAACAAGTAAATAAAACACAGTTAGCTTGCCAGGCTCTGCCATGTATGTGGTATAGTCTCAGTAGAAGACTCTCATCTTGAACATTTCCTGTGTACAAAATAAGGAAATAGGGAGGAAAGAGAGTGAAGGATGGGGCTGCATGATTTGCAGTGAGAAAGTGAGCCCTAATGATGAGGTTGAAAATAAAGCAATCACATGTCCAGACTTTTCATTTGGCAAAACATTTTCAGTATAATCAATGGCTTTAAGGTGAAAATTAATCAAGGATATGGCAGTAAAACTCCTTTTATCTTGCACCTAGAAATACTTAAAGTAATTCTAAAAAAGTGCTTCTAGAAAGTAAAAAGAACAAAAATGAAAACATTTGTCCTCTTGAGAGTGGCTCCGTATCCATCAGACCTGTGCCAGGAACTCGAACTGTATGATCCCCACTTTTGTTCCATTTCATTGTAGTCAACTAAGACCACTGACAGTAAAAGCAATCACGTAATATACTAAAAATTTAAATACTACATTATCCCAAAGCATCCTGCCTACTCCATTTAGAGCAACAACTATCTCAAAAAGTTATGCATGTGAGTTTGAGGTATCAGTTTGACCTATAAAGAGAGATGAGTAGGAGTTCTCTCTGTGCCTCCATCTTCTGACACAGAAAACATTATAGTAAAACTACTCAAGTATTTCTATGTTTTGCCTAAATTTGGGTCACTCCTGGTGATGCTCAGTACTTAGTCCTGTCTATGTGTTCAGGGTGCACTCCTTGTGGTGCTTAAAAACCTTATGAGTTCTTTATACCCTTGGAGTACAAAAATCGCAAAAGAAAATATCCATGATTATTATGAATACTACAGTTTGAGATGATTTGTCATCTTAATGTTTTTTGTTTCCTAAGCAGTAACATTTTCATTGTTTTCTAATATGCTCTTAGGATTAGTTTTATCTCACTCTAGCCTTTAACTCAGACCTTTTCTAAGAAATTCTGCACTGTGGAGTATTTCTATCATAGCAGCACATGTTTCTTTAAATTTTTTAAAATTCTTGGAATACTGAACAACAATTCTACTTTTTACTTCTAATTTTTGGGGAATCAGGGTAGTTTCTTATGTCATTTTACTCATACAGTTAGTTATGTTTTATTTGCTTTTGGCATATATGTACAGCTATTAAATTAGCTCCTTTATTTTGAAATAACTAAATTAATATAATTTTGCTGAGTTAATTCGTTTTGTGTTGGAAGGCAAAGAGGAGGGAATACCCCATGGCGCTCAGGGCAAACCCCACTCAGGGAGGCTCCAGGAACCATAAAAGGTCTTGGGGACCAAACCAGGTCGACCATGCACAAGGCAAATATATACTCTCACTATTGTACATTTTTAATCCAACAGTTTTTTATTTGCTTTGTTTTATTTTGTTTCAAATTAAACAAATGACAATAAAGAAAAGGAAAGTGTCATCTGTATTCACATATTGGCACCTATACTATGTTTTTAAGGTCTGCCTGTATAAATAATTATTCCTTTGAAACTTAAATCTTTCCTATAGCTTTTCTGATCAGTTCTGCAAAATACTTTTACAGAATCCAGGATTAGTTGCCTTCACTAAAAGATATAAAAGATATAGCCTCTGAATGATTAGTAATCATAACTTATGATATTATTTAATGGGTATAGCATAAGATATTTCCTTTGTATAATATTAAATACATTTTATCTCAACCCTTATGTTTTTAGTTTTTTCCACTTTGTCTAGTATCCTCTTTTTTAGAAGTGAATAGTTTCTGGTGATTTCTGAAATCCGCCATGAAAATATCTTTTCCATTCCCAAATTCACTGCTACATTTTTGCCCCTTCTCACAAGAACTGTATGACTTGGTTTATATTATCCCAGTGCTTTTAAAACTACTCATCAATAACTTGGAGTTTAAATGTGTTCCAAGTTTTAATTTTACAACCTATGATAAATTATTATTTATTTTTATTTTGTCTGCATTTTACTTTCCAACAGAGGTGAAAAATGAAGTAAGTCACCATAGTGATTTTTATTAGAAATTCTGGCTTCTCTTTTAGGTATAAAAATTCAATTCATAATAACAAACATTTATTAATATGCTGATGCTGTGTTCACTGATATTATGTTTAAGAGTTTGTGCTAACATTTTCATCAGATACCAAAATAATGCCTAATAAAAACATTCAGGATATGAAAGCCTAAGCTTAAACTGGGGCAGAATTATAAGTAATTATATTCTACAATTCATATATTTTATAAGTAATAAATTTCATAGTGAATGTGTATAAATATATATTTCTAAGAGCAATGAAAATATGAATAAAAATTCTCAGTACAGGTATCTATAAATCAATACAAATAATTTAATTTGATTGATCTTATGTAATTTTAAAAACATTGATAAAACCCTGTCTAAATTTATGCTCTCAGTGATTTTTATAATCTAAATAAAGAAAAATAGTATACTAACATGAATAGAGAACACAGTATCAGCATTTCAATTTATTTCAGAGATGTAGTGCATCTCCATTGTTAACATGAATGAGAACAGAGCCAGTCATTAATATTATGGCTAATATTAAGCATGCCTTAAATTTGGAAATTTGTGAATTTTCCCTTTTAATTTTAAATATAGGTGTAGGAGATATTTACAGATATGTTCAGGATGCTAAAAGTATTGCTTATCAAGCAGAAATGTATATCACTTTATTCTCTCTAAAAGAAAAAAAAATTACATCTATGCATTGAAATACCCAGATTTTTGGGACTTGGAATTTAATGAATTTTCAAATTTTTCACTACAATATTTCATTTTTATATATCCCAAAAGTTGTCTGATCACTTTAGCCCAAATAAACACATTAATATTGAGGTTTTTGAAACCAGATGTCCTAGACATTTGGGGCCTGATTTTTCACTTTTGTCAGAATGAAGAACTGTAGATCAATTTTTCTATCAGTTTCAATCAGTAACATCCTTCTAAAACTCTATAGCAGGTAATAGAGGATTGTCAATCACACTATCTATTACTAAAATGTAAGTGGACAAAACTATGGATTTAGCTCAGGGCAGCCAGTTTCTAGTTTTCGCTTCCCAAAGGCTATTTTTAAACTGCATAAGCTGTTGAGATCTGTGGATAATAGAAAATCCTTCTTGTCCACCAAACTTCTGGTTTCTACAAATTTTGACTACTCTGGACATCAGTGGAGCAACTTAAGTTCGTGGTAGCAGTAGTAGTAGTATCCTGTTGGTGAAGAAAAGAGCTACGTAATTCAGCCTGATGTTTTGCTCCTTAGGTTGGTATACAATGTATGAAAATTCCTGCCATAATCCTGAAAGAATTAGGCCTTAGTCCATGAAAGTTGATTAAATATTATCAAAGCCAGAGACTTAAAATACTGGCAATACAAAGGTTTTCATCAAAAGAGTCAAAATCTGGGGCCTGAGCAATTGCACAGCAGGTAAGGCGTTTGCATTGCAATGCGGCTGACCTGGGTTTGATCCCTGGCATTCCATCTGGTCCCCTGAGCACCACCAGGAGTAATTCCTGAGTGCAGAGCCAGGAGTAACCCAAGCATTGCCAGGTGTGACCCAAAAAAAAAAAAAAAAAAATTAAGTCAAAATCTAATATAAAATTCTTTTTATACAGAATTTTACTGGGCTTTTTAGAAAAGATATTTAGAGGTACTCATTGAAGTTCAGGGGAAACTTTTGCTTTTTTGAGACTGAAGTGAAAGCCCATTCCTTGAACACTTATCATGGAAAGATTTATTCATAGAATCCTTGGAATATATTTTGGCCATATGAATGAAGCAAATCTTCTGAATCGAGCTTTGGATTAACTGTTTAAAATGACACTATAACTCTGAGCAATTTTGGAGAGTTGCCACTTCTGAAAGGGAGTTCGGGTAGAAACAACTTTGCCAACTTTCTGATATTGGCGGAAGAACTTCTGAAGACTGGAGTTCAAGAGAAGCAAAGAGATTTTACCATAGCCATATAGTCAGAATAAACCTTTTGCAGTTTTTAATTTTTTAATTATACCATCATTAGATATACAGTTACAAAAGTAAAGTGTTTATATTTGTTTCGGTCATACAGTGTTCCAGCACCCATCTCTCCACCAGTGCCTGTTTCCCTCCACCAATATCTTATGATTTCCCCCACCCCCAGCCCGCATCTATACAGACAACTTTTACTTCTCTCTCTCTCTCTCTCTCTCTCTCTCTCTCTCTCCCCTCTCCCTTCTTTTATAAACTGTGGCTTGCAATACATACAGTTAGAGGTTATTATATATATCCTTTTGCCTACATTCAATGCTCAATTCTACGCTGGTATTATCATATCAATAATTATTAGTACACTGTCCCTTTCTCTGTTGCCCAACCTCTGACTCTCACACATTTGCAGTAGGTTCTACCCACTGACAAGACCTCCTGATCCAAGTTTTGTCTGGCCTTGGATGTTGGTATCATGTGGGATGTTGGTATCATCCCACAAATAAATGCAGTCATTCTATAGCTGTCCTTTGCCCTCTGGCTAATTTAACTCAACATGATCCTGCCCATGTCTATCCATTATAGGCAAATTTCATAACTTTGTTTTTCCTAACAGCTGCATAGTATTCCATTGTGTAGATGTACCAAAATTTCTTTATCCATCATCACTTCTCGAGCACTCTGGTTGTTTCTAGATTCTGGCTATTGCAAAAGGTGCATGCTATGAACATAATGTGCAGATGGTGTTTCTGCTGTGTGTTTTTGCCTCCCAGAGTATATTCCCAAGAGTGGTATGGCTGGGTCAAATGGGAGCTCAATTTCTAGTCTTTGGAGGAATGTCCATATTGTTTTCCAAAAAGGCTATACCAGTCGACATTCCCACCAACAATGGATGAGGGTCCCCTTCCCCCACATTCACACCAGCACGTGTTGCTCTTGCTCTTTTGGGCATGTGCCAGTGTCTGAGGTGTGAGATGATATCTCATTGTTGTTTTGATTTGCATCTCTCTGCTTTTGCAGTTTTTTAATGAGCTCCTGATACTGTGCTTTGATTCACCCACTCAGAGCCCGCACAGTGCCAAGCATAGAATTTGGTACCTCATACATGCAAATAATTAACTTTACCACTTGAGACCAGATCTCACATTTTGTAATTTTTAATATTAATTCTGCTCAAAAATCTCTCAGAAATCTTTATGTTTCTTTTCTATTTAGCATATATTGCCAAAATAATACAGTATTCAGGTGTTTTTAAATATGTAACCATTGCATTTTTTGGAAATCCTTTTATCAGACTACTCAGAGAGAATCATATTGGGTTCTTCTGCAGAGATTGTTCTCTCTCATTTTGAGTACTCTCCTCTGCTTTGCTTTCACATGCTTCTTTAAAAAAATCACTAGTCAAGTTATCATGAGGAAAAAGATGAAGAACAGATACAAAGAAACTAAAGGTTGTGGGAAGACAAAGAATTTAGAGACTTGTGTTAAGGAATTTGAGTCCATGTTCATAAACTTCCCAAATATGTTTTCTAATTTGGAAACAGTTTCAAAGGAGTTAGTATCTAGGAGTTTTGTACATGTTGTAAGTAAACTTGACTAGTAATTAAAAATTAAACTAAACCCAAACTGGGAAATTGTGCACAATACACATATATGCACATGCCTTTCATCTGAGGTCTAAAAACAAAAACTCATATTATATAAACAAACATTAAATATGAACTTTTCTGAGGTGGACATAATAACTATTATACCATTAAAACAAGAATAAATATGAACTTTTGTTAACTTGGTTAGGTAATAGAATTGAAAGTTAATTATTCACAATATATAAAATTATTGCAATTTGTCCTCTACTCATTCTGATTCTTTTGTTTTCTGAATGTTATAACAAAGACCGCTAATCTAGGAACACCTATTGCAAAACATAATTTTAGCAGAAACGTAATATTCAGAAGATTGAATTGAATACTTGTCATATTTTTTGGTCAGTGATAGTCGAATCATTCAAATTAACCAAATTATGTGAGTGGCATATAATTAAAGTAATCAAGCTATTGCCCTAGAAATAGTATGATTTTATTTGAAGTAAAAGCAACATTTTAGGGCCAGAGAGATAGTATAACAGGGTGTTTGCCTTGCATATGTCAACCATGTGTGATCCCTGGCATCCCTTCTGGTCCCCTGATATTATCTAATGTGATTTCTAAGTGTAGAGCCGGAATTATGCCTCTGAGCACCATTGTGTGTGGGTCAAACAGAAGCAAAAACAAAATCAATTTTGTTGTTGAAGAATTATTCATGAAAAACTCACTGAGTAAAACATTTCACATCTCATCAATGGATCATGAGTGAATATATCTCTCTGTCAAGTATGGACTGGCAGTCCGTGTCACATAACTTTGTGTATGCCACTATTACCAAGTTGAATATAATGCAGAATGATTACATATCAGCACTGGTGTCTTATCACTAAATCTGGAGGCTATCGAGCCAGTGGCTATGGTTTTTAATTCTTATACCTCTTAAACTAAGCATTGTCTAGTCTAGTATCTAGTTCAATAAATATTTATTTTTTTTACTTTTTTTGTATTTAATATATTAGAAAAACCTTTAGGAAACAATATTAAAATTTTCAACTATTATGAAATTAAACAGGTAACAATTACCTCTTTATTAATGTGTTTCTGTCACCTATTATGTTTACTATATATGTCTATTTTATATATATAATATGTATGTAATATATATGTTTATAATAGACACATATAACATATATGATATATAACATATACATAACATATATAACATATATAACACATATAACATATATGTCTGTTTATAATAAACAGACATGATATAAAATGTCTGTTTATATTATAGACAAATACACAAATCAGAACAATTATCTATATGATTTATACTGTATAATGCTTTATGTGTCTTTAAACGAATGTAGCATACCATAAAAATATCTCACATAACTATTCAATAACAGAATACTTTTTGTCAATTAGAATATTTCAAATATACAAAGCTAACATAGGCTAATAAATATTGAATTGGATGTTAGATACATAGCAAAATAAATCCCAGTGTAATTACTGCTCAATTCAATAATTATCAACTTTTGGCAAATTATGTTCTATCTATATCTCATTCATGTTCTCACTCTACACTGAGTTATTTTAAAGCATATTCCAGGCTTCATATTGCTTCATTAACACATATTTCATTATGTATTTTTAGAAGATAGAGAGTTTTAAAGCATTATACCATAATGTCATTATAATCCAAAATTGTTTAACTTAAAATAATCAAATATGCAGTATCAAATTTCCCTGATGATATCATAAACGGTTGTTTTATAATTGGTTTATTTGTTAAATAAATGTCCAAAGTCTTCATACTGAATTTAGTAAATTTGTTTCTTAAACCTCATATAATTGTACTATCTTATATTATCTTTCTATGTCTTTTATAGCACCATTTCTAAATCATTATATTTTTCATTATGGCTATAACACAATTTATTCAAACAGTTCTCTATTATTAAGCATTTAGCTTATTTCCAGTGTTTCTCTTATTAAACAATGTCTCAATGAATATGCATATAGATAAATCTTTGAGCATACCTAGAATTATCCTATTAGGATTAATTCTTAGAAGTGAAATACCTCATGGGCTATTTTTTTTTTAGCTTTAGATACAGCTTGTCAAACCACTCTTCAAAATGATTGAACTAATTTGCACTCTTACCCGCAGCCTGAGTGTATCTGTGCCCCCACACCCTCATCAACACTGCATAATATCTTTATTTTAAATATTTGCCAATTTGATAGACCAAAAAGATATCTTGCTGCTTTAATTTGCATTTTTTAGATTAATAGCAAAAGGCAGAGCCTTAAATCCTTGAATTCTTGTTCAGTGCTTGCTGTGACCACAAAACTATTTTCTAATCATTTCACTAAGGAAATACATGTTTAACGGGCAAGATGAGAAAACACAGATGTCTTTAGTGAAATGGATTTAAATAAAAATTCTGATCTAGAGTAGTTTAAGAGTTACAAGAATTGTGTTAGTTTTTACTAGTCTTGACATACGTTTTCAAAACTTAGTATCACCTGTTTAGCTCACCTGTTATGTCTCATTCCCATAGAATGGGACTCTTTCCAAAGGGCAGCAATACCAGACCAAAAGTGGCATTTGCAAAGGGTCCCAGGAGTTCACATGGCCAGGGTGATTTCACGCATTCTTTTTTTATTATCATTATACCACCATGAGATATACAATTACAATGATGTACATAATTGGGTCTAAGTCATCCAGTGTTCCAGCACCCATCCCTCCACCAGTGCCCCATTCCCACCACCAATGTCCTCACATTCCCTCCTACTCACACCCAACCTGCCTCTATAGCAGGCACTGTTTTTTCCTCTCTTTCTCTCTGTCTCTGTCTCTCTATTTCTGTCTCTGTCTCTCTGTCTCTATATCTCTGTCTCTGTCTCTCTGACTCTGCCTCTCTCTCTGTCTCTCTGTCTCTATCTCTCTCTTTCTGTCTCTGTCTTTATCTCTGTCTCTATCTCTATCTCTCTCTGGCTCTCTGTCTCTGTCTCTGCCTCTCAGTCTCTGTCTCTCTGTCTCTGTCTCTCTGTCTCTATCTCTGTCTCTATCTCTGTCTCTCTGTCTATCTCTGTCTTTCTGTCTCTATCTCTGTCTCTCTCTCTGTCTCTCTATCTCTCTTCTCTCTGTCTCTGTCTCTATCCCTCTATTCTCTTACATATTGTAAGAGAAGATAGGGAAAAATTCTTACAGTGTGTAAGAATCCTCTGTCTCTGTCTCCCTGTATCTGTCTCTCTGTCTCTCTTCTCTCTGTCTCTGTCTCTGTCTCTGTCTCTGTCTCTCTCTCCCTCTCTTCTCACACATTGTGGCTTGCCCTACAGACATTAGGGGTTTATCATGTAAGTTTCTGGATTTCACACATTCTTTAAATGAGGCAAGTCAGGATCCCTCTGGCTTATAAAGCAATAGATTCAAAGATCCACAGATTTATTGATCCTGGCTTTGCTTCCTCCATTGATTTGTGAATAAATGATTTCCTCATTCTGAGAATAACCTATGTGTCTTGCATTTTTATTTAGCTATTTTTCTCTCATCACGGCTCTTCCCCAGTCATCTCCTCCCTCTAAGTTATAAGAATTAGTCAAAGAAGAAGGAAGGTATCAAAATACTGTATCTCATCTTTTCATGTGTGATTTGACCATGAAAAATTTTTTGGTTCTTACAGTACTGATCTACAGTACTAATGATCTGTAGTAAAATGTAGAATTGAAACATCGCAAAGAATTGGCTATTATTCAATTTACAAATTTCTGCCAACAATTTCAGTCGAGCAATCAGTAGGTAGATGTGGCTTTTAGAACCTATAAAATAGCATTTCCTAATTAGTGCTCTGCAGAACTGTAAAACTCTATTTCAAAAGCATTCACAGAAATGGATTTTTACTTTGATTTTTTGTAACAAATACATTTTGCTTACATAGGTTCTATTAAGTATTCATAATAAATAATATTATTATAATAAACCCTCGGAATTGTAAAACCTTAACTCATTCAACCAAAGGTTCTCAAAGTTACTTGACCGTAACAGAAAACAACCTGAATCAGAAAACAACCAGAGTTGTTTTACATTATTTTATCGTTTTGAAGGCATGCTCATTAATGTTTTCTGCAGTACAATTTGTACTGTGAAACATTATGGTAGAAGTTAGATGAGGGTATCTCAAATAGCATACCATGAATTGCTGGGGAATCCTTAGGAATTTTTTGTAATATCTTGCTGTCTTTCTGTTACACTTTTTTGGTAACACCACCTCCAATCCAGATATAATCATTTCATTAACATCAAATACACTATCCCTCCTTGGATACAAAGTGTATTATAATATCTCCATGGTTGTTGCATGATATTCACTATCTCTAAATAACAATTCCTCAATTGTATCTGCAAATTCCACACAGTCTTTACAACCTGCTCCTATTAAAGCTATAAAAAGACTGGTCAATGTTCCTTTTTTATGCTCTTTATATCTAGGCTACTCTAGAGTCTTGATTTGTCCTTTATAATATTTTAGTTACATTATAATATCTGAAAATTTTCTGAGTCCCTGCTAGAACTTTTTCCTAAAGGTTAGGGACCTGTTTAACTCATTACTTTATACTTTCCAATAAATATAGCATCTGCAAATAGACTATTTTATGCAAATTATTTCATATAATTTTATCAGTGTCTGATAAAATTTCACGGCCATCCTAGACTGCCAAAATGAAGAAGGACTAAAACGACTGTCTGTACTTTTAATGCACGTATGCTGGCATCGGAAGCATATATTGAGGATCTGATGGTGCAAGCGCAAAAGATGAAGTACAACATCATTGGGCTAACTGAGATGAGGAGGCATCAGGTACATCATTCTGTATTTGACACCAGAGAAGAATTGTTCCTTGGAACATGCAACGAAAGAGGCATAGGTGGCTTTGGTGTCCTTGTCAACACGAACATGGCCGTAAACATTGATTCATTTAAATGCCTAACAAACTGGATAGGATGATTACACTTGAAGAGATGTGGCCCACTGCCAGCAATTTCTATCTTCATTGTCTATGCACCTATATCCATATGCAAAGATGAAATAGAAAAATTCTACATGGAATTGGAGGAGTTCTATAAAAAGATCACACCTTCTCCAAGATCATAGTCGGTGATTTTAATGCCAAGATAGGACCGAGAATATCGGCTGAAGAACTCCACATTGGAACCCATGGCCTAGAATGGAACAAACAGGGTGAGAGACTACCTGAGTTCATCATGTCCACCAAGACCATTCATGGGAACTCCACAGTTCCAGAAGGCTGAAGCGAAACGTTGGACATGGGAATCTCCTGGCAGACAGTTCCACAATGAAATTAACCACATCATCTTCAATCAACAGTTTTGTCTGACCGATGTTGCCGTCGTCCCCAAATACCAAACAGGATCGGAACACCGTCTCCTTCGTGCAAAATTCTACTTCCTGCAATGGGTAGAAAAGGCTGCAAAGTTTAAGAAGAGAACTCCCAGAACGACCACCAACTGGGAACTCTTTGGCACCATTGCAGCAACATGGGAGGATACCATCACTGACAACATCGATGAAGAATACAACCGACTGGTTCAGCACCTCCATGATTGTGCGAAGAATGCCGAGAGAGAGAAAGACACAAAAGGACGCTTGTCTTCAGGAACTCTTGAGTTCATTCACCAACGTGGCAAGGCACGAGCCTCAGGAGACCAAATGATAACGTCCAAGCTTGCTAAATGGTGCAGAGAAGCAATAAAAAAAAGACCTCAAAGACAGAGAGGAGAAATACTGGAAGATGCAGAAGCCGGGAAAAGCATTCACACCTCCCACCTGTCCTTCGCCAACTACAAGACCAAGATGACTGCCCTCCAATGCCCTGATGGATCTATCACATCTTCCACAAAGGCAATGGAGGAGATTATCCAGGACTTCTACTCAAATCTCTTTGATAGCCATATCCACCTGCCCACATACCAAATTCCACAGGATGGATATGTCATTCGCATAGTTCTCCTTTCTGAAATCCGACATGCCATCTCATCGGTAAAGAAGGGAACAGCACCAGGCCCAGAAAAAAGTCAGACCCGAACACCTGAAGAATCTGCCATCGGTACTCATCAACACACTAGCTTGGATCTTCACATGCTACCTGTCCGAATGCAAGGTGCCCTCCAAATGGAAAACCAGCAGGACAGTTCTACTGTTCAAGAAGGGAGACATTCACGACATAGGCAACTATCACCCCATCTCCTGTTGTGCCGTCGTCTACAAGCTGTTTACACGAGTCATCCTGAACAGGATTGGCAGAACACTAGATGAAGGACAACCATGCGAGCAAGCAGGCTTCTGTAAAGGATTCGGCAAAATGGACCATATACACACCATAACCAAGCTCATTGAGGTTTGTAGGGAGTAAAAGATACCACTCTGTCTCACGTTCATTGATTTACAGAAAGCCTTTTGATTCTGTGGAGACTGAAGCAGTCATCGAAGCCCTAGCCAAACAGGGTGTTCAAACCCAATACATCAAGATCCTTCGTGAGCTCTATAACCGATTCACCACCAGGATCTCACCATTCTACAAAGAAGTGATCATTGATGTCAAAGAGGGGTTCGACAGAGTGATACCATTTCACCAAAACTCTTCAGCGCCACCCTCGAGAACATCATGCGACAATTAGAATGGGAAGGAATGGGAGTGAAGTTAGATGGTCGGCAACTACACCACCTCCGCTTTGCTGATGACATCGTTCTAATAGCACCAAATATTAGCCAAGCGGCACAAATGCTGGCTGAGTTTGACTTAGAATGTGGAAAGATAGGTCTACAGCTGAATCTGAAGAAAACTATGTTCATGAAAAATGAACTAGTTCCTGAGGCCCCATTCACTCTCAATGGAACAAACATCTCTGAATGCAGCAGTTATGTGTACCTAGGTCGAGAAGTCAACATGATGAACGACCTAAAACCCGAGCTGCGCCAGGAGGAAGAGAGCAGCATGGAATGCCTTCAAAGGCATCGAAGAAATAGCTAAAAGGACAAAGAACCTCCGGCTCCGGGAACATCTCTTTGACTCCACCATTCTCCCTGCATTAACATATGCCTCAGAGACCTGGGCCCTACGAAAGCAGGTGAGATTGATATTCGGGTCTCCCAGAGAGGCATCGAAAGAGCTATGCTTGGAATATCATGTCTCACTCAAGTGAGTGATGGAATCGGAGTTCTGATCTCCGACGCTATTCCAGAATCAGGGACGCTCGTCTCATTTGCCAAGTCATTGAAAATCAGATGGGCTGGACATGTAATGCGATTTGGAGACAACCGCTGGACTAGAGCCGTTACCAACTGGATCCCACGGGATGTCAAAAGATCACATGGCCGCCCACCTACAAGATGGTAAGACTTCCTTGATAAGACCCTGAATGAACGGTATGAGGCTCTTCATATTCCTGAATCAACCAGATGCCTTTGGGCTACATTGACAAGTGATAGGGTCCAATGGAAATGTTACTGGTGCCCGCTCTAGCTAATTGATGAATAACGGGATTCAAGTGATGAAGTGATCAAGTGATGCAAATTATTTCATATAAACATGCTAAAATGTTTATCAAATAAAAACATATTTATCAAATATCAAGGAAGAAAATTTCATGTATCTTGTTCCAAACATGCATCTCATAATGAATCTTAATACTATATGGTATTGTCTTAACAGAAAGCCAACACAATTTTTTCACTTTTCTTGAAATGATCAAAATTCCATACATAAATTATCTGGTCATTTTGTTATTATGGCTATGAGAGAAGCCACAGGTAGATACAAGAACTCTGAGATTTATAAAACCTATCTAAAACCAGCCTTCCCTGCCACTATTCTCTCTTCATATGTTTGGAGCTCTTTGGAGGTTTGTTTTTGCTTGTGTCTATTTTGGAGTACCTAGGCAGTGTTCAGAGCTTACTCTGATTCATCATTCAAGGATCACTCCTATTGGGGCTTGGGAAGCATATGGGGTACCAGGAAACAATTTCAGGTTGGCTGCATGAGAAGCAAATGCCCTACAGTTGTGCTATTGCTCCTATATCCCAACTTGTTGCAGTTTGCATTTACAGAAAAATGTTTTAAAATATAACTTTCATTGGACATTTACCCAGACTTTGAAATACATAAAGAATCCACAAAAACAAACTATAAATCAGATATAAGTTCATGGGCCTTAAGTTATCTTAAGGATATTGAATTTTTCTAGAAATTGCCCGTTACTGTCTGAGAGGACAGAAGTGTCTCCTCCACAGGTGAAGCGCATGTACTAACTACAGGTTTATGTGGGCGACACTAGCAGTTAAAGCTTTATCATCAAAAGTATTTTACATTTCTTTTCTTATAAAATTACTTAGCATAGATTCCAGAGATCATTCACCTGCCCTCATCATGAAACAGAGAAGGCACAGGATATTGCCTGCATGTGAATAAGAAGGAGATTATGTGCTTCCTTTTAGTTACACTGCTACTAAGGACTTGTTTATCAGAGAAATCACTAATAAATGAGATTTTTTTAATTATTTGAAAAATGTATTTTAATGATCATTATGAATTTAAATATTTATAAACTTGAATCATCCTTCAAAATCATTTGAATGCTCCTAAATTTATTAGTACTATTTGAAAAATAAAAGATCATCTACTGCATGTATTATTTATATAGTGACTTGCTGAAAAATCAGTTTAATACTGAGGGGGCAAAGGCATCATATAACAGGATATGGCTGAACTGCTTCAATCCTCAGCACCTCATTTGGTTCCACAAGGACTATATGATTAGTGAACTCTGAGCAGATAGCCAGGAGTTAGTCTTAAGAAGCAGTGGTGTGGTCCAAAAACAAAATAACACATTTTGGGTAAAAGAGAAAAAACACTGAAAATATAGACTAAAAACTCCTCACACTGTGAGGTTTCAAGCCCAATATGCCTGATCCAAGAGAGTCAGATACATGGGGCAGAACTGCTACAGACGGCTACAGACTCTCCCTGTGCTCAGCTGATCGTGAGGCACCCAGGGAGAGAGGGCGGGTTCTAGCCCTGTCCCATGATCCCAATAGAGCCCTCGCAAGAAGCTAGAGGAACCGCAACAGCATGAGGGCTGACATTTTCAACATCCGGAATCCACAGCTTGTCAGGAGCTCCACTCAGCAGAAAAGGCGATCTTTCCCCATCTTAGGCACCCACTTTGCATCCCATGCGGTTCATCAATAAATGCATGAGATGAGCGACTACTATTAGAGTATCCCACCCGCCACGCACAGAGCCTGGCAAGCTATCTGTGTCATATTTGATATGCCAAAAACCAGTAACAATTATCAACCTCATACCCATAACCTGAAGGAATGGTTTGAGGATCTTCGTGTTGCTGGAGTGAGCAGATGTCCTTGGGCTACACTAGCACACAACAGGACTTGATCACTTGAATCCGTTATTCATCGATTTGCTCGAGCGGGCGCCAGTAACATTTCCATTGGACCCTATCACGTGCCAATGTAGCCCAAAGGCATCTGGTTGATTCAGGAATATGAAGAGCCTCAAACCGTTCCTTCAGGCTCTTGACAAGGAAGTCTGACCATCTTGTAGGTGGGCGGCCACGTGATCTTTTGACATCCCGTGGGATCCAGTCGGTAACGGCTCTAGTCCAGCGGTTGTCTCCAAATCGCATTACATGTCCAGCCCATCTGATTTTCGATGCCTTGGCAAAGCGAGAGAGCGTCCCTGATTCTGGAATAGCGATGGAGGTCAGAACTCCGGATTCCATCACTCACTTGAGAGAGGCGTGATATTCCAAGCATAGCTCTTTCGATTCCTCTCTGGGAGACCCGAAGAGCTCTATCCTGCTTTTGTAGGACCCAGGTCTCTGAGGCGTATGTTAATGAAGGGAGAATGGTGGAGTCAAAGAGATATGCCCAGAGCCGGAGGTTCTTTGTCCTTTAGCTATTTCTTCGATGCCTTTGAAGGCATTCCATGCCGCTCTCTTCCTCCTGCGCAGCTCAGGTTTTAGGTCATTCATCATGTTGATTTCTTGACCTAGGTACACATAACTGCTGCATTCAGAGATGTTTGTTCCATTGAGAGTGAATGGGGCCTCAGGAACTAGTTCATTTTTCATGAACATTGTTTTCTTTAGATTCAGCTGTAGACCTATCTTTCCACATTCTCGGTTGAGTCAGCCAGCATTTGTGCCACTTGGCTAATGTTTGGTGTTATTAGAACGATGTCATCAGCGAAGTGGAGGTGGTGCAGTTGCCAACCATCTACCTTCACTCCTATTCCTTCCCATTCTAATTGTCGCATGATGTTCTTGAGGGTGGCACTGAAGACATTTGGTGAAATGGTATCACCCTGTCGAACCCCTCTTTTGACATCAATGATCACTTCTTTGTAGAATGGTGAGATCCTGGTGGTGAATCCGTTATACAGCTCACGAAGGACCTTGATGTATTGGGTTTGAACACCCTGTTTGGCTAGGACTTTGATGACTGCTTCAGTCTCCACAGAATCAAAGGCTTTCTGTAAATCAATGAACGTGAGACAGAGCGGCATCTTGTACTCCTCGTCTCAGTCAGACCAGTGATGTCGTACTTGATCTTTTTGCGCTTGCAGCATCAGATCCTCAACATATGCTTCCGATGCCAGCGTACGTGCATTTAAAGTACAGACATTCATTTTAGTCCTTCTTCGTTTTGGCAGCCTAGGATGGCCATGAAATTTTATCAGACACTGCTTGTTTGCCTTTCTTACTGCTGCCATATTAAGGGCTCTTTCGGGGTCAGGAAAATAAACATTTCTGTTACTGGATTTGGCATATAGATCACGCATCGGACCACTTGCCAGGCTCTTCATGCGGGCGCTATATTCTCATTACTTTGTAGGGCTCTCTCAGAGGGGTGGGTTGAATATTTATGGTAATTTGGAGGTAAATCACGTGGCCGCTGTGCGTGCTGCACGCAACGGCAAAGCTGGTTTCTGCTCTGCCGGGTGTACCTGTGTCTTAGGCTTAAGCATTCCTGGGCTTGAAATACTCTCCTCTGAAGGGGCGGGTCTCTGCGTGGTGGGGCCTAGTAGGCTGGTTTCTGACAAGCCTGGCTGGAGACTGGATTAATCTGCTGGGTGGAGATCTTACCTGCTGCAGAGTGTGGATTGTGAAGATCGCTGCCAGCAAGGTGTGGGGGGTTGCTCTGGGCTCCTCCAAGCTCCATCAGGATGGTGGACTCGGGTCGGAAGTTGCCTAAGATCTTTCCTCATCTTAGGCACCCACTTTACATCCCATGCGGTTCATCAATAAATGCATGAGATGATAGGCTACTATAAGAGCATCCCACCTGCACGACAGAGCCTGGCAAGCTACCTGTGTCATATTCGATATGCCAAAAACCAGTAACAATTATCAACCTCATTCCCATAACCTGAAGAAATGGTTTGAGGATCTTCGTGTTCCCGGGTGAGCAGATGCCCTTGGGCTACACTACACACAACAGGACATATGGAGATATTACTGGTGCCCGCTCGAGCAAATCGATGAACAACAGCAAGACAAGTGATACACACTGTGAGGTTACTGATATCATTCAGATTACAGAATTCCAATTCAACGGCTTGATTTAGAAAAAATATGAGCATCCAGCCATAGATAATGATCAATATTTATCTATTATTTCAGTCAACCAAATAAACAATAATGATGGTACTGAATGCTTTTTATTGGCATGATATGAATAAGGCAGATGGAACTTGTAATTTGAGGTTCTGCACAGATCATTAAATACTAGTAATTTAATGTAGAGAAAGCAATTGCCTAAAGAAACATTTTATGCTCATAAAGGTAGTAGAGAGTAAAACTTGCCATACATGGAGCTAATCTCAGTTCAATCCCTGGTACAAACAGGGTCCCCTGAATACCACCACATCACCAGATATCAGAAGGAAATCCTGACTACAAAGTCATTAATGTACTAGCCAGTATGGCCCTAAAATGTATTCCCCAATGTAAAACAGAGAGAAAGAAAGAGATTTTTTTTAAAAAATTTGAGGTGGGGTACACATCAAGTTGTGTTCAGGTCTACTCCTGGTTATAAGCTCACGTATCACTTCTGACAATGCTCAGAGGACCGTATTGAAGGGGTTACAGGGATTGAACCCGGGTCTGCTGAATGCAAGGCAAGCACCTTACTCATTGTACTCTCGTTCTGACCCAAGAGAAAAAAAATAAAATAAGAGATTTCTCAAGCTAGGAATTTAAAGAAATTGTTGCTCTGTGTGTATGTGAACTACAAACACTGGGCAACTGTATTTGTGTTGCTTACAATGCTCCTCAACCATTACAGATGCTACTAAATACATAAAATTTAAAAGTATTAATTCTGGGGCTTGGTGATAGTCCAGCTGTTAGGGCATTTGCCTTGCACGCAGCCAGCCGGTGTTGGCCTGGGTTCGATCCCTGACATCCCATATGGTCCCCGAGCACCGCGAGTAGTAATTCCTGAGTGCAGAGAAAGGAGAAAACCCTGAGCACTGCCAGGTGTGACCCAAAAAAAAAAATAATAATAAAATAAAAGTATTAATTCAGATATGCTTCATGTGACCTATATACCTAATTATAACAATTAATTGTTAAAAATGTAAAAATTGTCATTTATAATATATTATAACTGATTATAAAATGGCCATGTGTCATGAAATCAATATAAAACTCCTTGAACAGATGGCTAGATAAAGAAATTATGGTGTATGGAATAAAATACAATAGCATCGAAAAAAATAGCTAAAAAAGACAAAGAACTTCCGGCTCCAGGCACATCTCTTCGACTCCACCATTCTCGCTGCATTAACATACGCCTCAGAGACCTGGGCCCTAGGAAAGCAGGATGACAACGCTATCCCAGTCTCCCAAAGAGGAATAAAAAGACCTATGATTGCAATATCACACCTCACTCAAGTGAGAGAAGGAATCCAGAGTTCCGACCTCCATCGACGAACCAGAGTCAGGGACACTGTCTCGTTTGCCAAGGCCCTGAAAATCAGATGGGCTGGACATGTAATGCGATTTGGTGATGACTGCTGGACTAGAGCCATTACTGACTGGATCCCTCAGGATGTCAAAAGATCATGTGGCTGCCCACCAACAAGATGGCCAGACTTCTTCATCAAGACCCTGAACGAACCATTTGAGTCTCTTCGTGTTCCTGAAGCAAGCAGATGCCATTGGGCTACACTGGCACGTGATAGGGTCAAATGGAAATGTTACTGGTGCCTGCTCGAGCAAATCGATGAATAGTGGGATGCCAAGTGATCAAGGAATAAAATAATTTTTGCTGTTTAGAAAAAGCCATATTTTGGGGACAAGAGGTGAAACAAGTTGATAAAGCTAAATACATCAAGTAAGGAAGTGAACGACATTATTGGGTACTCATTCACATGTAGCTTCATAAATAACTAAAGCAAAATAGTGGTAAAACACAACTAACATAACTCTACATTGTTGAAAATAGATGTAGCTACTGCATGAAAATGGAAGAGGGGTGGTAGTGGAATATTTTAGAGGTAGGATGGCAAAAGAAATTTGAATGGGTGCAGTGGGTCTCAAATAGAAGAACAGCTAGAAATCTTTATATTTGAAATTCTTTGCTATTTTAAACTGATGATAAATTAATTCAAGTAATAAAATGTAGGGTATATTGAAATGTAGGGTATATTGTCAGGTATATTGAAAATAATTTATTTTACTTGTTTCTCTTTTATTGTTATGCAGTTTTCCAGAAAAAATTAAATTTCATTTGACTTTCACAATAATTTTCCTCTTCATCAGTGATAGAAGATGATAATTTTTTCATACCAAATACTTCAGGTGTTTTCACATACCATCCCTTCGTACTTTACTAGACTGTAAAGAGTAAAACTAAGCATCCCCTTTGTGCAAATTTACTGTATAAATGACTCCAGAGATGACTTAGTCTCATTAATGTGGAATATAACTTTAAGACTTGGAGTACGAACTAAGGAGCTATAGATGCATAGTTGTACTGCTCTGGTCATCAAGAAAATAGCATGGCCCTAAAGCAAGAGCTGTGTCAGTTGATTCCCAATTCAGAAGGTAACTTATCTGCACATGGTTAACTTCCTTGATAGTTTCTACTGTGTAATTTCAGAGTCATTTCAGACTATGCTTTTAGGTCTGTCAGGACCATGTAAATACTCTAAGAACAAAATACTATATCTGTCTTTACATATATATATACACATATGTACATGTATACACATATAAATCACATTTATACATATACATCTATATATGTGTTGTATGTGCATATATATATATATATATATATATATATATATACAACAGTATTTTTCCTTGAATAAAAGTTCATTATGTGAGGGCCAGAGCGATAGCATAGCTGGAAGTGCCCTTGCATGCCATGTATGCCGCTGAGCTGGCCTGGGTTTTGTCTCCATATGGTGCCTTGTGCCCCACCAGGACTGTTCTCTGAGTATAGAGCTAGAATTAGCTCTATACTTACAAACTTATTCTATATGTATAAGAATAAGTATAGAATAAGTCCTGAGTCCTGTTGGGTGATCTCAAAAACAAAATAAAAGTTGATTTTATTATCTGCATGTGCGTAATTCTTCAAATAAACATTGTATAGTTAACATTATATATGTCGGCAGATATGGATGTAAGTCACTCTTTAGAATTAGATTTTCTTTTGACTCCTCAAAGGATGGCTGGATTGCAGAAGTGCCTTTAGTATCTGCTGAATATATTATTTTAAAACAGAAATATAACTAAATCAATAAGGATATACACCACATGTTACAGTTTTAACATATCTATCATATAAGGTTGACTACGTTACAATAAAAGATTTGTACAAACCACATAGTTTTCTATAATGTGTATTCTTACATACTTTCTTAATAGTGGGTACCAGCTAAATGAGGCATTTTTCCACATATCAGAAGTAACTTCTTTTTCCTATTTCTATTTAAGAGATATACATACTATCTTTGGTATGACACACTGAATTAAACCCTTTTAGAAATTGCAACAAGGACCCAGATAAATAACATGCACCTGAACTATCCATCTCAAGGATGTAGAGTCAGATACCCCCTAAACTCATGACTTGCTACCTTACCAAGAAAAGCAAGATATATCTGTGAACATTCCAAAAAGTTTACATCCAGATCAGAGAAGATAAGTTTTGCCATGATCAAGCATCTGTAAGGTGAAATAAAGGGCAAATATACTTAGCACTGAGCTAGCCTTGCTCTCCCCATAGCCGAAGTCTATAAGTCACACTGTCTTGGGACCCGAGAGCCACAGGTCAGAGAAAGCATCAGACCATGCCCCAGAGTTTTCAAAAACCAATTAAAGGTTTTCTAGTTTAATTTGCTCAGATAATTAGCTCTAGTGGATGCCTTAGAATTTTTTATATCCTTCTCCTACATGCAAATTTAGCTTTCTAACTCAGTGGTGGTCATATTAATAACTTTTTGCACAAACAGAAGAGACAAACTTCCATAACCACTTGAAGTCTTAGTCTGGACACTCTTTTGCATAACTACTTTCCATTTTAAGATTATTACAGTTTTCATGCCCATTGCCCCCACTCTCCACATGTATACTGCATATTATCAATGAGGCAGAAAGAGTAAGTTGAAGAATTGGAAAAATATCAATGTGCAAATAGTTTGGGGCTTTAAGAAAAATGATTTTGTAAAAGGGGAAAGAAACATAGAGAGAGTACCTAGAGGAAATGTAATATTGAGAGACTCTTGGGTGTGGCACTTATGAGCAAAGTGTTTTTAATATCACAGAAAAATAATAGAGTACAAATGGTGCAAAAGAAAATAAAGAAAACTTTAGAGTGTAGCGTTTGAAAACATTGGTTCATGTCCTCGACACATGCAATGCTATATTATAAGATATTAAATTCAAAGAAATAGTACTTTATGAAATGATCCTTTTTACAAAATTACTTCGGTCCAAAATACCTAAGACAGCCCCAAGGCATGATTAATGTTCTGGACTACCTGACCCAAAATAAAATCATTTCAGCCTATATGGTTGATGCCTTCAAGTGATTCATTCCTACAGAAAATCGAGGAATAAAGGGAATTGTATATATACAAAGATCCATTCTAAAGGGAATTTAGAAAGTTTAAAACTTGTCTGTGATTCACAGGTGGTCATCCATAGATCCCAGCATTGAGTTCAATGAGTTTGAATCTCATTAATACAGAGCAACTCTTCTCTAATTTTTTGGTTTAGACCCCTAGATAGATTCAATGGTGCCAGAGGAAAGCACTGCAGAATTGGCAATAGCTAGCAAAGGTGCAATGGCTAAGCTAGATTTTAGCCAGTTAATGGCTAAAATCATTAAAGACCTTTGACTTAATTTTGTTAATCACTCTTAAGTTTCTTACTGTGAGATCTTATTTCTGAGGGCTAATTGTGAGGATATCCTTTGTCCCTGTTCTTGATCCCCTTGAAATTATATTTTATGCCCCTCTTTCATGTAACTTGAAATATTCTACAATTCAAAACAAACAACACATTAGGAAAATCTTCAGCCATTTTGAATGTCTTCCTTGTATGGACTAGTCCCTCTGGTCCTTAAAATAGAATCTTGCTCCCTTTACAAATCAAATCCTTGACTCATCATTGAATGGATCAAGAGTTATGTTAGAACAATATTTTCTGATATAGTCTTAGACTGACTTTTAACAATATTGGCTCTAAAACTGAATGATCTCAGATATTTTCAATATTTTCCATTAAAATTTCTTTTGTAAAGGGGATTTCTAGCCTTGTTTGTAGGGCTGAACCAGACCCTAAAGGCATCTGAATTTTCAGTGACAACAAACCTATAGACCCCTCAACTCTCTCTTTGATATAATAGTTATTTCCAAAGAGATGGTTGATACGACGAATGTATATTTGGGTCCAGAAACTGATTCCCAGCTCAGAAACTGTTGGAGGTACAGTAGATCATGTTTTTATTGCTATTTCCACACCTGACTTAACACAAGCCCCAGGAAGATGATAATATATCATCTTTCTTCCCAGTTGGGGTCAGATAAAGTCTATAAAGTTTGACAAAAAGCCAGTGTGACCCCATTTTTCTCTTCTCAATGCATTCCCCATATCTCTGGGATTTTGACTCAATTACAATGTAATTTAGGGATAGAAGAAGAGAACATGGATGCTACTGGTTCTAATATTGGAATATAATTGTTTGCTGAGACATTCACAATTGTGGGAAGTTATAGCATTTTACTTTAACCTCTAAACCTCCTAGATTTTACTTGCTACTTGAATTTGCTCTGTAATGTTGGCAATACCTGTGACAGCTATAGGTAAATCATAGCTGCCAACCATCCAACTGGTTGAAACAGAGACTGAGGCTGAGATAACAAAGTCAATGTTTAATGTCTGAGGGTCCAATGGATGTTATTAGGATGGACTAGAGGAGAGAGAAAGATAATAACAGGTGAATGGAAAAAATAAGTAAACACTTATATAGCAGAACTTATGCATTTCACTTCTCCATAAAACATGAATCCTTGTCTGCTTTCCAGCCCAGGTACCTGTAAAGTCATATCCATTATTGTCCCAAAATCCTTTTTTAAAAACAAATATGATGATAAATGACATATCTCACAGTTTGGATCAAGATTATGTGTGACCAAGATTATTTAAACTCATGCATTCTGCTGCAGCACATATACCCAAATTGGACAGATGCAGAGATTTGCGTAGTTTCTGAACAAGGATGATATACAAATTCATGAAGTCTTACATATTTAAAATATTACTCAACCAAGCATTATAAATTCATTGTTTTTCTCTCTTTCCTCCTCCTTTTTTAAACTTTATTTTGGCAATATGTTCCTTTGTCCGGGGCTTAATCCTGGCTATGAGGTCAAAGTTTATTCTTGTGGTTTTCAGGAAGCCATATGCAGTGCTGAGAGTGTTGAACCTGGGTCTGCTGTGCAGGGAAGAAGCTTAACTCCTGAACTCTCTCTGGACCCTCTTTATGCTTCCTGAACAAACTCTTTATTCTGGCCATAGAATTATAAATAGATTTAAAAATAAGCGCCATCTGCAGTTAGGCCAGCATAGGATGTCTTGATCTATCGGTGTACTGGGGTTCAATTTTATAATTTAAAATGATAATAAGCCCTCTTGTTCCTAGATTTCTAGACTCAGCATAACAATGCATTTCTGCAAACATATTTTAGGATAGTTATTTTGTTAATTTGTTTTTTGAGCCACACCTGGCTATGTTCTGGTGTTGCTCCTGATTCTGCACACAGGAATCCAGGGTTCCCAGGATCAAGAATTGAACCAGGTCTGTCTTGTATAAGACAAATGCCCAGCCCACTATACTGTCTCTCTGCCCCTAGAATAATGAATATTAATCCAAGGACTGTAGGGTCCAAGAAATATCCATGCTCTCTGTCAGTAAAGAATTTCAGAGAAAATAATAATAAGTACTTAAAATATTTAAGGTGCCCTAGAGTGCTCCTAAAGAGTGATCAGATAAGTAAAAAGAAGGAAATAGAATATAGGAATAGGTTTGATGTTGATAAATTGGATGAATATAGAAAAACCTATAAACAATCTTATAGGATTTTTGATAAGAACTCTTACCAAAACTTTATATGCAAAAATCTACATACATGAATAATATCAGAGTCTATAAATATACTTTATAGGAATAGTGAAGTTACTGCTTGGTTAACTTTAGTGAAACAAATACAAAGTGCTACCTTAAATGATTAAGTCCCTGGTTGAATGCCCAATGAGTTAATATGCCAGATTATCAGAGTCTACTTGGATTATACCTCTAAAAAGATCTCCCTATGGTCTGTATTTCTCTTGTATTTCTTCTCTATCCCCTTAACTAAAAGAATCCTACTTTCCTACTTTAATCCTATAACTAGGTGTCAAGGGATAGGAGGAATAGGACAAAAAATAAATTCATATAAAAGAGATGATCCCTGAAAATTAAAACTAGCAAAATGCAGTACATTTGTATATGGTCAAAATTATATTTTATTGAGAAATAAGCAAATGTACAGAATGGTTTCTTCTTGATATGGCCTAATAATATTAAAAATGGATAAATTTAAAAACCATATATATGTATATAGGATTGCTTGAATTTTGAACTAAAGAAGGATATATGACTTTACAGTATGGTACATTTACTTTAATCAACTAGTTTTTAACAAAAGAACTGGATATATGTAAAGGAGAAAATACAGCTTCTTAAAAAAAACTGGTTTATGAATAACTGGATACATACGTGTAAGAGAATGAAGCTGGATCCATATCTCACACCTAAAACAAAAGTTATTTTGAAGTGGATCAAAGACCATGAGACATACTGGAGTCCTTAAAATACACTGAGGAAAATATAGGCAGAATGCTCAGCTACAAAAATTGGACTGCAAAGCAATTTTCAATGTTATAATTTCAACAGCATCAAAAATAAACAAGTAGGATTAACAAATTAACGAGTTTCTTAATGGCAAAATATACACAGGCTAAAACTAAAAGACACCCAACTGAATGTGAGAAAATATTTGTACTCGACACATGAGATAAAGGGTTGCTATCCAAGAAATATAAAATGCTTAACACAAGACTAAAAATTAAAAAAATAAAAAATAGGAAAAGAAAGTGAATAAAACAGACAGATGGACAATGGGTACTTTAAAAATATTCACTATCAATTTATCAGAGAACTTCAAATCAGATGACAATAAAATATCACATGGAAGTAGGAATGAAACATATTAAAAAGAAAAACTGGAACAATCTGTTTTGGTGGGGATTTAATGAAAAAGGAACTTTCACCCTCTGCCAATGCAACTATTGTTTCATCCAACTCCTCTGGAAATCGTTTAATAAATTTCTCAGAAAAACAAAAGTTGAGCTCCATATGACCCAAAAAATCCCACTTCTGGGTATCTATTTCCAGGAAACAAAATACTCATTGAAAGGACATATACACACCATTATTCATTGCATTACTTAGCACAATAACTAGGCTATGGAATTAACCTCAGTTCCCAGAGACATGAATGGACTATGAAGGTGTAGTATACCAACACAGTAAAAACTGCAGATTCAAGGAATGATGAAGTCATGCAATTTTCTGCAACTTGGATGGAACTGAAAAATTATTTAAATAAAAATAAAAAAGAAGGACAAATACTAGGTGGTCTCATTTATCTGTGATACATATATATGTATATGTATATATGTATTATGTGTATATATACATTATATTGCAGGATGAGGGAATGTAAATTATTATAGATTACCCTTAACTCTAGAGTATAGACTGCAAGAAAAAAGAAAGGAAAGAAGGAAAGAAACTGAGGCGGAAGTAAGCGGCAGACGGAAATGAAGAGAGACAGGCCACACTGTTGGGTAGAGGTGTGCTGTGTCTGTATATCTAAACCTAAGAACCAACAACACTGAAAGCAGAAGGACCAAACTAAATGAACTTTAAAATGTGCCTGTCCAGGGGATAGGCTGGGAGTGGGAGGGAACCTGGCCACACCGGTGCTCGGACACTATGTGCCTGACACTCAACTGTGAATTTAAATCGTGGTGCTTTAATAAAAATAAATGTAAGACAATGTCTCTAGCTAGCAATTCGACAAGTAAATAGTAGATAGCAAACATCAGAGTGAATAAAGTTTACTTTTATACGTAAAGAAAATGAATTTAAAGATTTTGTTTTGTTGTTTTTCCTCCAAAACAAAACTCGTCTTAAAAAAGCCTTTTTTCTTTATTTTATTGTTTGATTTAGATACATTTATAATTAAATTGAGAATTCTTCTCAAGATACACAAAGTTGACTTAAAAGAGAGTATAGTTCCTCTAATTCTATTAAACATAACTTTGTAAACATCTGAAACTTCCTTAAAATGCTTGTAATTATTTTCTCCAAATCCAGAGTGTCTGTTTTAGAGATTTAAGGACACTCACCATCATGGAGTTCCAGCCGAACACGTAAGAGTAGAAGAGCATCACCCAAAGCTAGTTCTGGTCATGGCTGGATTGTCTCCCAAATTAGCATTCAGAAGAGGCCTTCTGACAAATGGAGTTATTATCCACAGATGCTGTAAACATAAATCAGGAGGATATCATCAATAATGTTCTATTCTCTTTGTCCTCATCATGTTTACAGATCTAGCTTTGAACAGCACATAAATACTTAGATCATATTGTGGGAAACATGCCACTCATCTTATTAGCTTTCTCTGGTTCCCAGCTCTGATGCTGATCATTCCCTGACACTGTTTGCCAACAACAAAAGAAGCCTATTGATCACATTGCTTTTCCCTTTGGCAGTCTTTCTGCCTGTTACTACCTTGCATCACTTGCCGTAAGTCAAATGTCACAGAACAACTTACAAGAGATGTATCTATATAGTAAAGTAAAATATATTACTGCGAATTTAATTGGAGGAAAATCCATGGTATTACCAATTGTTTACTCTTTAAAATTTTATTTCTTTGGCATTAATGAACAGTTCGAATCAAAGCTTACTGTGTAAGCTCCAAATCCATAAAATTGCACTCATTTGCAATTTATTTTATGAACAGTTTGCAGAGTCCCAACTATCTTGGAAGCTGACCCATCAATCATTTCAGAGTCACTTTACGTATGAACAGTTTTCTCTGCTGGCATTCTCTTTCAATAGAGCATCTCTATTGAAATTTCCTGGTAATTTTTCATCTGAAGTATAGTATTCATTTGTCTTTTCACTTTGATCCCAGATAGATTCTATGAAGGGGATACATTATTTTTGGTTTAAATTGAAAAAGAGTGCATCACAAATTGAGAACTTAGGGCTATAAAATGGATATACAAACTCTGCTTAAAAAAAAGGTTTAGGGCTTTTTTTTGTCAGTTAAGCAAATAAAAACTGTGTTGGAATGTCACAGAAAACAAGCGCTCATAGGTAAAATGGTCCTTTCATAACTGGTCTTCTAGAAACCTACAGTCTCCACTCTGCTGGCTGTAATTTAAAAGCGTGCATTTGACTCTTTGAAGGGTCTGCCTCTGATCTAATCAGGAGCAATTTCACTTCACTGAAGCACATCCTGGTCTTTGGCTGCTAGATGCCCTTTCAATCCCATGTCCACTGACATGTGACTTAAGAATTCGAGCTACACAGCTAAACAGTCTTTGTTTCTGTCCTTAGCTAAATCTTGAACTTTTGCTTATTCTCATTTTGACTTTAATCTCTAGCTTGTGTTCAAATGAAGAGTCTACATTGCAATCGTATACCTCACAGTGATGTAATAATTAAAAAAGAGTCTACTATTTATATTTCCTAGTTGATATTTTTGCCTTTCATTCCTATCCTATCCTCTTGGTCCTCTTGGAAATCGGTCAATAACCTTTACTTAATCTGATCTGCAGGACCTAGGAAATTATATATACATAGTCAGTTAATGACATCCACTGGACAAATTTGCCTCTCAGTTGAGCAAGAACAGAGACTGAAATGCCATATTCCATTGCACCACGTGTAACCGAAAAAGGCTAAAGTCATCTCAAAGTCATTAATATGGCTGAAATGAAAAGCATGAGTGAAATTACTGCATGACTTTCTGAGTACAAATTGGAAGAAACACTTCATTAAACAAGTCTCCCTTGAGCTCCTCTGGAAGGTACTGAGATTCCATACTTTAAATTCAAAATAAAGGCAACAGTGTCATTGGAGAAAATATGCAGTTTCTGAGTCCCTATGCCTTTCATTAAGTGTCTATTATCTGTTCAACTAATTTCTTCATTTCATCATTCCTCACTGTTCCAATGTTTCCTTTGTGGGTATTTAAATTTATTTTATTTAATTTTACTTTTTGGGGGTGGGAGCACCCTGCTGTGCACAGGGCTTACCCTTGCTGTGTGCCCAGGGATCACTCCTGGAGTTGTTCGAGGGACCATATGCTATTCTAGAAATTTAGCCTGTTTTGGCTGAATGAAAGGCAAGCACCCTAATTGGTATACTATCTCTCCTGCAATCTTTGTGGCTTAAAACATGTAATTTCCTATTTATTTTTCAGAGAACTGTCTTCTTTGAGTGACATTTCTTCAAAAAAGTACCTTTAAAACTACCAAATTCGGTCAGTTTTTAAACATTCATCATTTTTGGACAGGTTCGTACCTTACTTGTTTGGCCGGGAGTCCTGGTCACTACATTTGTATCAGCTCTGATGGCCTATGCGAGTCTATATAATTCACAGATTGAATCATTCATTAATGTATTCATTCAGAAAATAATTGAGAGATAAGCATTAGGCAGACCGTGTACTTGGTATCTTTTCATCAGCAACAAAAAATAATCAAGACTAGCATAATCCCCAGTATTATCATGGATATTTTTCTTTTTCTTTTGTAAACATTAATGAGTTAAGCAACCAGGGCTCTAGACCCTGCGGATGGAATAGGATCAAAATCCTAGTTCCAACCATGAAAATAATGTATGCTACACTGGCCCCTGCAAAACTCAGCTTCTTCATCTACCTCTTTCCTTTCCTAAGGATATTTGATGAATAATTGAAATAATTGCAGAGATACATATTGAAAGACTCTTTGTAAATCCAGGGTATTATTGTCGCTATAATTAGGCCATGCTCAGTATATAAAAATCTTGATTAGAGTACTGCTCTTTCAAAAGCTAATTAGCTTGCACAACAATACATTTCCTGGATGTGTTTTCAGAGGATTGCTTTATATTTTCTTTTCACTCCAATCCCCAGAGCAAATGAATTGAAGTGTCCTCAAAGAAAGCCTCAGATCCCTGAAGGGTGAAAGCCCTGAGCAGAACTGAAGAAGGAACATAGACCTAAGGTCACTGCAGACCAGCATCTGAGTCAGGCGAACTAAATGATCCATTTCTTTCCTGATCAGTCAGGAAAGAGCTGTCAGCTCTTTTGTGATTGTGTCAGGGGCAGAGAAATGCTGGACATACTGGTTTCATCTGTACCTGTGACTGTGTCACGGCCAGAGAAATCTGACACACCCTGGTTTCATCTGTACCCCGGTAGAACTTTGTGGGTCTTTCCTGTGCTTCATTATCTCAGTGACTTACCTGACCCTCCAATACTACCAAGTCCACATAGAATGTATTTAAAATAGATATTATTTGTTAAAATATATTTCTCCTTTACAAGACAAGTGTCATTTTTCAATCTCTATGCACAAAACAGATAAAATGAGTACTTAAAAAACAAATAAAAATAACCTATACATACCATTATTCATTGCAGCACTAAGTATAATCAATAAGATTAGGAATCAGTCTAGCTGTCCAAAAGGTAGATCAATGGATCATTAAGATGTGGTATATAAATACACAATGGAATACTATGCAGCTGTAAGGAATGATGAAATCATACAATTCACTGCAACATGAATGGAACTGGAAGTCATTATGTTAAAGGAAGTAAGCCAGAAGAAGAAGGATAAAAACAGGATGAAAATATTTATACATTCAGAATAACTGGATGATGAAATGAGATCATGTAAAGGGAGGATGCCCATGTCAACCTTGAGCCACGGTATAGGGAGAAGGAAAGAAAGAGTGGAGAGGAGGTGGAGAAGATCTAGATGAGAAGCAGGGGGCTTGGGGCCTGGGGTGGGCAGGTCAGGGAATTAAGGACAAGATGATGGTAAGGAATAATAGAGCCAAATATTCAAGCCACAGAGTCAACAACACTGAAATCAAGAGAACTAAACTTTAATAACTAAAATTATAAAGGTGCTTGTCAAGAGAGCAGACTAGGGAGGGTGAGGGGTGTGAGAGGTCCATGGTGTGGGAAGAAAGCCGGGAACACTGGTAGAGGGAAGGTGACACAGTCAGTGGGATCCATGCTGCAATATTGTAGGTCTAAAACTCTACTACAAATAAGTTTATAAATCATGGTGCTCTAATAAAATTTAAAAAAAAATAAACAGCAACAACAAACAAACAAACCCCATAGATTCTCTGATGGTCAACTGACTCCCGAATGAAATACACACACAAACCATTTCCATAAAGTTTTACTAAATTTATGGATCCCTCCCCCATCTTCTGCCACCGTAAGAACACCTATTTGGCGTAGACTTCCATTTTATATTTTCCCTTTCCCTAGAGTTCCTGAGATTCTGACATCAACCAACCATGGTTCTGCACTTGATTTTTGCAAGCACAGAAAACATTGATTGCTTTTTAAACCTTCAAGGCAATGCTTGGCACTGTTTCCAAATTTCAGATGTATATTTCTGAAATCCGCAGGGGGAAAACTCAAGGTTTGGGCAATAGGAAGGACCACAAGGAACCCCACAAGTATGCCTGTTGGAAAAGTTGTGGAAGTTGCTTCAATGGAAATAACGTCTACAGGTAATTCTCCTTTGTGGTTTGAATCCACCATTTACTATCACCACCAGTGATGTTCTCATCATAATAATATCAAAAACATTCAGGAAGCTTTTGTCAAAGTCCATGAGCACCACTTCCTAAATAACACAATTTCATGCAATTGCAAAGATATATATGTGAACTTAATAGGTAAGGCAGTATCTTTATACCTTATTTGTATTATCAAGCTCAAAATTATCAACTTGGAAATCACTGTTCTCCACAATTTGTAAATGAAGATATGAAAGCTCAAAGTTTACACAATAAAGGAAAAAATACAGACCATGTGATTCTAAAGGGCGTGCTTGGAATGCCCCCCACTCTCTGGGTCCTGGGCAATTATGCATCTCCACCTCCATCTTCAGTCAAGCCAGCACTGCCAGAATAGATCTCCGTGGAAAGGCGACACAGTGATCCACCTGTTCCTTAGATGCAGCCCATGGCTGACTTCCTCAATTATCTTTCACCCTCCATGGCCCCTTTGCCTCTTTCTCTCACTTTACTCATGATTAGAAAACACAGATCCTCATTAAAGTCCATCCCTTCATCCTATTGGCACAAATTAAAACTAGCAGTGGCCCGTGCAGTGAACTCAGTGGGATCCGTGCTAATCATTTTTGTAAATTGAAAAATAGACTTTTCTTCATCAGCACCATCTGTACCTCCAGGACGTTCTTATTAACATGTTCTCTCTTGGATCAAGCTTCCCACAGACAATAATTGAAAGCAAAGGGTAAGAGCAAAGAGTCTCCCCCTCTTTCGACCTCTGAGATGTTTCTAAAGAACTTCAAGCATCTAGTAGCTTATCTGGCATTAGAACCAGGTGAGAAAGTCTAATATGTGCAACTATTTCCAGGTGATAGATGTGAGTACAGAGGCCCAGAGACTTGAAAGAGAAATACTTATTCGCTAAGCAAAAGTGTAGAGTGTTCATGATGCAATTATTCATTAATCTAAGTTACTTACATCAGTATTTTCAAACTATTTTAAATCTATGGATTGGCCCTTGTCCCGTATACATACAGGTCCAGGAACCAACAGTTATAATCAGATCAATAGTTTTCAGCTTTTCTATACTTTCAGACCAACATCAATCCATAGATCAGTAATTGGAGCCCACTACTTTAGATATAGCAGAGAGGACCCAGTGAAAAGTTCCTGCCCTCTTGGGGAATACATTCTAGGCAATAAAAGACTAACAGTCTGATGTGGTAGTAAAGCAGATAGTGCACTTGCCTTTTGCATGACCAACCTGGGTTCAATCCTTGGCATCACATATGGTGCCCTGAGCCCTCTAGGAGTGATCCTTGAGCACAAAGCCAGGAATGCTACTCCCTCACCCTGTAATAAAAGGGCAAACAGTATGAATCAGATAATTTTGCACACAAAATGTTTGTAAACATTGTAAATAATATTGTACACGAAGTGTTTGCTCAAAAGCCTCCTGAGTTAGTTAAGGCTGTTATTTCTGCTTCAAAGTTTGAGTAAATTGACAAGCAGAAAACGGAAGTATCTTTTCCATGTAATCAGGCAAGGAGCTGATATTCAAACTGAGTCTGGTGTCAGACTCTATGGTCCTACCACATTGCGTGCCCTGCAGATCCTATAACCAGCTAGTAGAGATGTGACCAGGATGCATCATGTGACTTTTGGCCCAGGTTTTCAAGACAGAACAACTTACTGAGAAAACGACAAATATAAACACTACCAATTAATGCTCTTCAAAGAATTTTCTCTTTTTGGATTTTGCTTGTACTGGCCTAGTTTTTTTGGGCTTCTGAACACATTCAAACCTGGCTCAAATCCAAGCTCCCTGACTCAGAAGCCTATTACCTGGACAACTCCAAACCCTTCAAGCCATTTCTAAATGAAGCACACATCTAATTTGTTTCATCAATTAAGCAGTGAATGTAAAGGAAGTTCTTAACACCATGCCTGCTATAGAATAAACATGGTAAGTATTGTAGTTATTATCTATCATATATAATAGGTTTTTAGATTTTTCCAACAGCTTCCTGTCTGCTATCCTTTTTGTTTGACTAGATAATTGAATCAACCCCCAAGCCCTCAGAGGTATTCAGCCTCTAGACAGTACAGAAGTTAATTCCAACAGTGATCCTGAGGAAACACAGCATCATCTATCAGGAGGTCTGAAATCCCCAGCAAGGAACTTGGCTGCTGCTTGGATTTTCAACTACTCCATCTTTTAGCATAATTCAAGCCACATGACTTGAATTTGATATCAATTTATTGGGTATTTCCTGAAATGCACAGTATAAAGGTTATAAACCTAAATAATAATGGTGTTGACATTGATAACTATGGTTTTATAGCATCTACTATATGCCTGAAACAAAATAAGTGCTTTACATTCACTCAAAATATGGCTTTGCTTTAGTTTTTCTTTTTGTTTTGTTTTCGGGCCACAACTGGTGATATTCAGGGCTTACTCCTGGTTCTGCACTCAGGAATCATTCTTGGCAAGCTCAGGGAACCATGTGTGGTGCTTGGGATAAAATCTGGTTCTGACAGGTGCACAGTGAGTGGCTTACCAGCTGTACTATCACTCCAGTCCCCGGCTGTATATTGGGCTGGAGTGATAGTATAGCAGGTGGGGCATTTTTCTTGCACATGGCTTACCTGGGTTTGATCCCTGACATCCCGTATGGCTCCCTGAGAACCACCAGGAGTAATTCCTAACCAAGAATAGCCCCTGTGCATCGAAGGGTATGAACAAAAAAGAAAAAATAATTGATATTCCTGCAATATAATCCCAATTTTACAGCTGAGGTAAACAAATTCAAATGACAAATCCTATATTTTATTTTATTTATTTATTTATTTTTGCTTTTTGGGTCGCACCCGCAATGCTCAAGGGTTACTCCTGGCTCTTTGCTCAGGAATTACTCCTGGCGGTGCTTGGGGGGACCATATGGGATTCCGGGAATCGGACCTGGGTCAGTCCCATGCAAGGCAAATACCCTACCCGCTGTGCTATCGCTCTGGCCCCTCAAATCCTATATTTTAGAATTATACTACAAGAAGAAGTAAAGCAAGGATTGAACCCAGAGCCACTAAGAACATCCTCTTTAGGTTGTTCTGGCTTGGGTAGAATCTATTATCTAATTTCAGGAGCCCCTTGCAAAGGCATTGTTGATATGACTGGGACAGTACAAGAATGATACCCAGGGTGGAGGTATTGACAATGAAGTCAGCTCATAAAAGATAAAACCACGCAGGGCTTTCCTTTGGCACCAGGGAGATAGAGGGCTTGCACTATAGGAAACACATCTGGGAAACTACAGAATGGCAACGACAGCAGGTCTGGGCTATTCCTCTTGCTTGGACACACCTTAGACTTGGTGATTTCTTCACCCAGCATTTTATGGAGATGATGAGAGGCAGGTTCTACTGCTACCCCGCGATATAGTCAGTAAGCTCATTGTGAGTTCACATGCTGTCTCTGCAGCAGGCTTCACGTGTTTAGGGAGCTGTACACTAAATGCTCATGGTCTCTGGATCTCTGCCTAAGACTGTCCTATGGGCAGAACCTTGCTGCTCAGAGTGCTGGGAACTCAACTCTCCAGAGGCAATCCTGTCAATAAGGATGGCAATCATGGGGACTGTGTCTCCGAACTACCTGGCCATTGGCAAGAGCACCGAATTGCATGCTGTCAGATAGCACACAGGATCTCCTGAGACTGACTGCCCACTGGCTGCTGCTCATTAATGCCCACTGTTAGTGCTTCACCTTTCCCACACCTCTGCCCGCCGTCCTGTACATATCACCTCCTAAATAAAACACTTGCCCCTGAGACCTGTTCTCAGTGTCTGCTTTGGAGTGAATGCTATCTAAAACAGCCCTAGAGAGCCCAGTTTGGGGGCACTGCTCTCTCTTCTGGAAAAATTAGTGGTGAAGTCCTTATAACTAGCACCTATTAATTTTTTTTTTACTTATGCCCTTGTTACATATTGATTCTGGCTGATTAAACAACTAAACGTCAATCTAGTTGTTGGTTGCACCAAGCTGAATGCTGTCAGCAGTGAAGGAAATGTCGGCCCAGGGCCTGTCCGGGGAAGTTTATAGTCTGTGGGGAGAAAAGGGTGACTCTTGTGCTGCAATTAGAGAATAAAATAAGACAGCGCATAATCAGGTAGGAGACTGACAGACAGCTGCTCTGTGTGCTTGGGGACTTTAGAGACGGGGGTGAGGTGGAGGCATTAAATAATGCAGCTCTCTCCAGATGTGCCCTAAGTGGGTTTCCGCATGCTACAGTTTACCGGATGTAAATTGCCTCTCCTCTTCTCTTTGCATCCACTCCCAGTCCCAGCAAGTTCAGTGTGGCATAAAGAAGCACCAGACTCCAGGAAAAGAGCAACAAACACACTGGCTAAGAGATGCAGATACCAGTGGGGCTGAACCCACAGGAAGTGGCTGCAGTTCTAGGATAGGCAGAGAGTGGTTTTCTCAAGCCATTTAAAGAGCCAGGACCACAAGACATACATGCACACATCACACATCACTCAATGTACATGTGGTGAAAGCACATAGGACTGAAGGCAAATCCTGAATTTTGCTCACCTCAGATTTCCCAGTGGTGTTATCGAGGATGTGAATGTGATCTTTGATAAATTTCTGCAAATGGGATTTCTATGGAAAACAGGGCAGTGGACATATGGGGAATTTGCAATTTACTGAAGTCACGTAGACCAGGAATTGCTTGTGATTTTGGCTTTTATTTCAGAAGGACAGATCATACCAGCTGTCTGAGCCTGAATGTGATGGGTAAAGTTTATATATTTAGTATGGATCAGAGTTCATCAGACAATCTCTAGGAAGGCTCAGGTATAAAATGATTTTCATACTATTCTTCTTATCATTTCCACAAACTTATCAAATATTCTGACCAATTCTGAGAGGAGCAAATATGTTTCAAATGATCACACAGATGGGCCGAAATAATTAAAATTTCAAGAAGAGTTAGTCCAGAGCTCTGTTCGCTACACACTCTTAATTCCATATTCCTTAAATAAATAATATTGGATATTTGTATATGCACATGTTTTTGTGGATATGGATATGTTTCATGTAAAATACATTCTGAAAGACATGTGTCCCATGCTTCAAATAAATACATTTGGGTGATTTTAAAGAGCTTTTTTTCTTTCTAATTGATGAACCATCACACTGTGCTTTTCAAATGCCTTGCCCAATGTGTGAGACATTTCTTGGCCTCTTTCATGTCTGAGAAGGCAATGAGTGTTATATTTTCAGTTCTGCTTCCTTTTAAATTTTCAAGACATTACTATTTTTGCTAACCAAAATGCCATATTCTTATTTAAATCAATATAATGTATGGACACTTACATATGAGCTTTTCCTTCTTCATGTTTGTATGTGTATGTGTTGTTGCTGTTGTTGCTATTATTGTTGCAGCAGAGTGGTTCAGGCTATATTTCTATTTAGCTATTATATGAGTCAAAGGAAAATGTTTCACAGAAATTAATGGGGCTTCATTTGGAGGTCCATTAAGTTTACTTTTCCAATAGAGACATCATCTAAGAATGTTCATTTATTTGAAACAGTTTTTCAAAAGAAATTTAGCACAGGTTTTCCCCAAGATGGTTCTGTTCATTTGACTGGGCATTATAATGCCAATTTATAGCAGAGAAAATTGAGAGTCCATGAGACACAGTTATGAACACTAGTCAGCAAATTACCAAGTTAGGTCTCGGTTTCAAAATGTATGTGTGCACATATATATGTTTCAGTCTCAGTTTACAATGCATCAACATGCAGAGATGTATCATGACCTTTGCACTCAAATTAAGGAGAAAGTAAACAATCATTTTTCAGAGGTAAAGGTATGAAGAACATAGAGATACATAAAATACAACAGCGTGGGCAAGATAGAAATTCAGTCTGAGGGTGGGAAATTAGATCTCAAACTAATTGTCTTCTGCTTTAAGAGAAATGATCATTTGGGCAGAAGAGAAAATCAGAAGGAAGGGTCTCTAGGGTTTGAATAGAATGAGAAAAGGCATGGTGAGAGTGCAGATGTTTGAAGCCTGAGATGCTAATAACAGCTCAAATTCAGAGTGTCAGTGATCCTGTGAAGTAAGGTGGGAGCCAGAGTCTTCACAGTTCCCAGTACCCCTTAAAGGTATGCCAGAAAGTGTGGGCTTTGTAGGCACTGTCATTCCAGTGAACAAAGTAGAGAAGGAATTAGAATAGCTGATGAGATGCCAGAGGTAAGTGGCTAACGGCATCATCTCCTCTGTGGATCACCACGTGACTTGCCCAGGGAAAGGTGCTGCTTGCCTACTGAGACGCACACATTGTGTACTGTGTTTCGCTTTTCTTGCATTTGTATCTGTCTCTGTTTTCCTTCCCTATTCCTCTACTCCACACAGATTAGACTGAATATTGGAGAAAGTAACTGCCATTTTGAATGTAGTTAATCTTTACTTATCAAATACACATATATTGACTGGTTCATGGCAAATGTTAATATAAAGGTTCAGTGGTTTTACGGAATGAACTCTATGGAAAAAGAGATGAACAGGGTGAAAATATTGATGACTGAAGTAGAAAGGAGGAAATTTTGTGTCTGATGACCAACATTTTCTCCATATTTAAAGAAAATAAATTCATCTATTATGATAGATGACAAAAATATGTTCATTTCTTATGGGACTCAGTACAGATTTGACTTCAGAGGATGCACAGAAAGATCTAAGGTCGAAATGAGGGTGGAGGACATTTTAAAGGTGACTATGTCCTGATGGGACTATAAGGCACTGTTGTAAAAATGGAACATTTAAGGGGCCGGAGGGATAGCCCAGCAGGCAGGGCGTTTGCCTTGCACGCCGCTGTCCTGCGCCGGCCCGGGTTCGATCCCCGGCATCCCATATGGTCCCCTGAGCACCGCCAGGAGTAATTCCTGAGTGTAGAGCCAGGAGAAACCCCTGAACATTGCCGGGTGTGACCCAAAAAAGCAACAAAAAAAATGGAACATTTAAATGTGATCATATAACTTGCTTGCAGAGAGAAAAACAGCTCCATGACACTGGAATTGGGATTCAACATGTACCTGGGTTCCAGTTAGTTAAAAACAAAACAAAACAGGAAACAAACAAAACAAAGAAGTGATTCTTATATTTTATGTTGACAGGAAAGAAACACATCCCATATAGTGTGAGGCAGTCATTGAGGAATTTTGATTTTAAAGTTGAAGAGGATGAAACCAACTTCACCGTACAAGATAGAAAGGTAGATTTTTAAGGTTATTTTAAAGGCAGATATGTTATAGCCAAAATTTAGAACTCACTTTAATACCAGTTCCAGCACAAGAAGACATGTGCATAGAGAAAGAATTAGCTGCACTTGCTAACCACTCTGAAACTTAATTCCTGTACTATAAAAAGGCATCACACACTTTAGAAACTGAGATATTGCTGTGCTTATAGTGCATAATTAGAAACCAAAATATCTCACAAAATAAGTCGGAAAAGAACCAGATATTGGAATTATCCTCCTCCAGACAAGCCTTCACCGATAGAAGTGAGGGCACCTCTCCTGAGATGGGCCTTCAGGAAGGGAATTCACAGGGCTAATAGCGGAGCCTGTAACCCCTCCTCTATGTGCATCCTCTTTTGCACATCTGACTCTGTTTCTACCCTGCTCCACTTCTCAGGATGTCTTAGATTGCAAAACCAAGACCCCCTTCCCTCTAGCTTCTAACCTCTGGTTTCAATGACCATGAGATCTGCAACAGGACATTAAAGGACAGTAAAATGAAAAATCAGTGTGCTGATGCTCAATATTTCCTGTTGAGTTATGAGTTGAGTGTTGGTAACAATATTCCACAAAACAGATTCTGCTAGAATCTCTCACAGTTGTCAGAACCTCTCACAGTTGTAACTCTCCATCCACTATTCCTACTAGATAAGGATACACAAATGAAAAACTTTAAATATTCCCAACTTAGATGTTTTTTTGTTTTTTTTTAGAAAACCAATGTTCAGGAAGCCCAAGGGTCCGTCCTGGTGATTCAAAATCAGGTTGGCCTATGTAACGTCCAGAGGATATTGTACTATTCGCATGATGCATTGTTGGGAATTACCCAGATGATGCTCAGGGATCTCCTGGGCTGTATCTCGTTTTATATTCAGGGACTATGCAGTGGACAGAATCAGGCTCAGCAGCAGGTGAGCATGTTAGGGATGTAGTTACCCTCTCTACTCTTCCCATTACCCTTACCTATTCCTTAAGCATTACTTTGAGCATCAGGACTGCTAAACATTCACAAAACAAAGTTTTCATAAAGGTTTAGCAAAATTGAGCTTATTATGATAGTGATATAGGGAGAAGGATGGAGGGATTGGGTGAAGTGGGGGTTACATGGGAACCCTGACATAATGGTGAAGGAAAATGGACACTGGCGGAGGGTCTGCTGATGGAATGGTGTATTCATGAATCCTTGTCATTGACAGTATTCAAAATTGTAAATCATCGGGCTAAAGTATTTTTAATATTAATTTTAACCAATATGCTTCATCAGTGTTCTTAATAGTGTTTTTTAATGGTGTGCACACATGTGCTGTGTTTGTCACTATAAGTGTATAGTTTTGTGTTGAATTACATCATGGAGAGCCAGTAGCAGCTCTCCGGTACCAGCTCCCTGGCTGTCAACCATGAACTGAGACACAAATACACAAGGCTGACCTGTTATTGGCTCTTCCTGTGCTCGACTGATCATGAGGTGTCCAGAAGGGAGGGCAGGTCCTGGCCTTGGTCCGCCATCCCAATAAAGCCTCGGAAGAAGCCAGAGGACCACCCACACCATGATGACAGCCATTTCCAACATCCGGACTCCACAGCTCATCAGAGCTCCACCTAAGAGAAAAGTCAATTTTAAGCCTGGCTCATCAGAGTCCCAACCTAGAGAGAAGCTGATTTCAAGCCCAGGGATGCTGGTCTCAGCAGCTAAAGTCACTGGGCATCCATGGAGATGGAACTGGGGTCCCTTTCCCCCACCTCTGTCCCATCCGGGAGGCCCGATGAACCTGCCCATGAACTGTTCCCTGGCTGTTGGCCATGAACCAGAGACACAGATACACGAGGCTGAGCTGCTACTGGTTCTTCCTGTTGCACATGGCCACAAAGCAACTGTGTGTTACATCAGTAAATTAAAAAACTAAGAGCACCCACAAGGCAGGGCCTGGCAAACTACCCATGTCATACTCGATATGCCAAAAGCAGTAACAATAATAGCCTCATTCCCATGACCTGAGCAAATAGTTTGAGGCTATTTGTATTCCTGGAGCAAGCAGAGGCCCTTAGGCTATACTAGCATGTGACAGGCTTGAATGGAGATGTTACTGGTGCCCACTCAAGCAAACTGATGGACAATGGGAAGACAAGTGATAAAAGTGATACATCATGGAGTTGACTATGGTTTGTTTAGTTTTGAGGCAACAACTGGTGATGCTCATGGCTGACTCCAGAGTGTGAGCTCAGAGATCACTTCTAGATTACTCATGGAATCATAAGAGTACCAGAGATATAATCTGGGTAGGTGGTGTGCAAGTAAGGCAAGCGTCCCACCTCCTGTACTGTCATCCTGATCCCCAAACTGGTAGGATTTTTAAATAATACATGGGGTGCAGGGAGTGGAAATTGAGTTCTCAGGATCTGCATAAAAGTCTAGCACTAAGTTTACCATGACTCTGGGACATATTTTACAAGAGAATTAAAAATGACACCATGCATTTAGCTACACAAAGGCCATTGATTCAGTGCTGCCTTTTCCGGAAAGTGGGTGCAGCAAGTCATGAGGCTCATATCACAGTAGCTGGGACTTAGGATGCTGGGAACCATTCACAAATCCCCCAAATAAAGCCTGTCAGCTCCAACTGTACTTGCGATTACACAGTCACAGTCTCTACTGTTCTCTACTGGTTACAGAGAACAATGAAAAAACAGTCATTCATTCATCATGGAAAAAAAGAACTTTTAAAGCCTTCTAGAGCCATAGCAACCATTGGGGCCAGAACAACAGTACAGTGAGCAGTGAATAGGGGAAATCGCCTTGCATATGGCTGATTGCAATTTGATCCCCAAAACCACATATAATCCCTGAGCTCCATCAAAAGTGAACCCTGAACACAGAGCCAGGAGTAAACCTTGAGCACAGGTGTGGTACAAAACTTACATTAAAAATGTATAAACTATTCATCAGCTCTGCACTAACATCATTGGGTTTATTTTCAAGGATGGCGAATTTCTCAATCACTGTTAGGTCAGGGGCCACTGGCAGTGATACCTGATCATGGGGTCAGGCACTTCAATGCTTAACTGAGGTACAGAGCTCTGAGACCATATGGTGACAGGACAACCAGGTGCATACTAATTGGTGCTCAGAGGACCTCCAAAGCTACGTTACACAGTGCCTGGCAGAGCCTAGATTTAAATCCAGAGTGTTCAATGTACCAAGTAGTGTTGGGTTCAATCTCTATCCCTGTGCAAGTAAAGCATGTGCCCATGAACACATAGCTATCTCTCGATTCTTATTATTTTTATTATATTCACCTAATTAGAATGTTTTCTTAATTATAAGATATTTGTTAATGGGAATGATGGGCTTAGATTGGATAAACTGCACACAAATTGAAAGAATGGGAGGGTATTTCTAAACAAATTGTGCTACTGCCAAACCAGGGGTGCCAGGACTCCTTAAGAGACAGAGAACAAAGATCATTGATGTTTATATAAAAGTAAACCAGAGAGAAAATACAGCCAAAACACACCAAAGAAGACTGCTGCAGAGCCAGTCTTCCATTTCAGAAAACTTCTTTCCCAGACTTGATGGGATCAAAGAAGAGGAGATCAGTGCCTTGAGAGTGTGACTATTTGAAGGACTCTACAAACAGGTAGACCAGTGGACACTGTTTGTGCGCATAGAGATGAAAAGAAATTTTCATCTTCCACAAGCAAGGATTGTGCTACCCAGCCACAAGACCTCACTTTTGGGAGCCCCCCTCTCTCCACAAAGATGGCATACCCAGTAATTGAACAGTTACTGTTCTCTACCTCTGGTAAATCTCCCTCCATGATATAAGTGAAAGCAGATCAGGTTCAACACAGTCATTTTCTAGCCATTGGCAAGCTAAGAATCATGAAAACATTGGTTAGAATAAACCAAGATTGCCAAATGCATGAAAAACTGTTTACTGGAAGTCATAATGTCTAAACAAATTAACTGGAGAGAGTAAAATAAGTGTTCAACTGACAGGAATAATTATTTTATTTTTAAAATTTTTAGAAATTGTTTTCATTTTATAGTGAAAAATTATACATTCCTACATTGACACACCTTGACAATAAGACAGCATAATTTTGCATTAGAGCAGAGGGAACTTTCCAGATGCTCAGAATATTCTTCATTAGTTAATTGTTTATTAGTATATAATAATATGTTCCTTGACATTCATTCCATATTTCTATAAACATTTTATAGATATGATATATTGCACATGGAAATTAAAATCCTTGCTAACAAAAAAAATTTGTCCAGAGATTAGGAAGTCAACCTTTAATTTAAAGGTTGGATCAATTTAAAAGGGCAAAATGAATCAATGGAAATATTATAAATGACATCATACTTTTAAACAGGTTTGGGCATGATTTGACATAACTGCTAAATATCATGCAACTTTGAATATTATAGCCAACCATATGATGCTACATAAAATATATGAAAGGCTGAGATCTTTTCATGGAGATCTGATGCCCACATAAAGCTCAAAATTAGAATTCAGAGCAATATTCACAGCATGACTTTTGAGAATTCGTGACACTCAAATGGGCACTATTGGCATATGCCACATATGAAAACCATAATCAGAGTCAACACTCAGGCTGAGCAGCAGAATTCACAGAGATATAAAGAAAAGTGGTTACTGAAGAGCTCCATAGCTAAGGGATTCTTCAATTCTGCATAACAGATTAAAAGCATGAAAACCCTGGCGGTGAAATTAAGACAGATGAAGAGGAGATCCAAAAATTCCAGCTAGAAGGATATGGAATAGAATAGAAAAGACAAATAACTGGCAAAAAGACAGATCTTTTTGATTCAAAAGGAAAAAGACAATAGCAAGACAATTCTGAAAATTACAGCATAGAAAAAAGGCCAAGCAAAGTTTAAGGGGTAGGGAAAGAATATGAGTCAAAATAAGATTAAATGGGGGGAGGCTATAAAAGCAGACAAAATGAAACTTACAATTTGAGCCACCCAAAAGGCTATCATATTTTAAAATATTTTTCATGAGGTTACATAGCTTTGAAATATTTAAAACAAATCTCACAAAAACATAAAAAATAAAATTAATAACTGTTGTTAGAAAATTTAGTGTCATCCCCTTTCTTAGACAAAGTAAATAGATAAATAAAATAAGGGTATCAAGGATTAAATAAAATATTAACCGTGCAAATAAAAAAATTCTACCAAGCAAAATAAATCAAAATACCCTGAAAACCGACAGAAATGAAACATTTTTTTTCAAATGCACATGAAACATACTCATAGAATATGATTCTATAAATAGAATCCAATAAATTACAACCGTACTCTTTGATTAGAATATATATTTAACTGGGCTGGAGTCCTGGAATGCCACAGTGACATTAATAGTAATGACAGGCTTTGGGTCAGTTAGGTCAAGATGGTAATCGGCCAACTCCTTCTCCGTCAACTCACCTACACAAAATTAGCAAATCTAATCTTTTTCTATGTTTTCTAATATTTTGTTCTTTTGCTATTTAAGGGGACTTTATAGCTGAAACAAGTATATTATTCACGTTTTTACAGCTGAGATAACAGTTGAACACTAACCCTTCCTTAATAAAGTCTACTTGACTTTTATGGACTTTGATTCAGATAAATTAGTTGATTTTTAGTTCACTTGATCACTTGAATCCCATTATTCATCGATTTGCTTGAGCAGGCGCCAGTAACATTTCCATTGGACCCTATCACGTGCCAATGTAGCCCAATGGCATCTGGTTGATTCAGGAATATGAAGAGCCTCAAACCTCCTTCAGAGTCTTGACAAGGAAGTCTGACCATCTTGTAGGTGGGCAGCCACGTGATCTTTGGCATCCCGTGGGATCCAGTCGGGAACGGCTCTAGTCCAGTGGTTGTCTCCAAATCGCATTACATGTCCAGCCCATCTGATTTTCAATGCCTTGGCAAACAAGACAGCATCCCTGATTCTGGAATAGGGACTGAGGTCAGAACTCCGGAATCCTTCTCTCACTTGAGTGAGGCGTGATATTCTAAGCATAGCTCATTCGATTCCTCTATGGGAGACCCGAATAGCATTCTCATCCTACTTTTGTAGGGCCCAGTACTCTGAGGCGTATGTTAATGCAGGGAGAATGGTGGAGTCAAAGAGATGTGCCCGGAGCCGGAGGTTCTTTGTCCTTTTAGCTATTTCTTTGAAGCCTTTGAAGGCATTCCATGCCGCTCCCTTCCTCCTGCACAGCTCAGGTATTAGGGCGTTCATCATGTTGATTTCTCAACCTAGGTACACATAACTGCTGCATTCAGAGATGTTTGTTCCATTGAGAGTGGATGGGGCCTCTGGAACTAGTTCATTCTTCATAAACATGGTTTTATTTAGATTCAGCTGTAGACCTATCTTTCCACATTCTCGGTCAAAGTCAGCCAGCATTTGTGCCGCTTGGCTAATGTTTGGTGTTATTAGAACGACGTCATCAGCGAAGCAGAGGTGGTGTAGTTGCCGACCATCTATCTTCACTCCCATTCCTTCCCATTCTAATTGTTGCTGATGTTCTCGAGGGTGGCGCTGAAGAGTTTTGGTGAAATGGTATCACCCTGTCGAACCCCTCTTTTCACATTAAAGATCACTTCTTTGTAGAACGGTGAGATCCTGGTGGTGAATCCGTAATACAGCTCACGAAGGATCTTGATGTATGCTGCTTTTTAGGGCCCAGGTCTCTGAGGCATATGTCAATGCAGGGATAATGCAGGTTTGAACACCCTGTTTGGCTAGGGCTTTGATGACTGCTTCAGTCTCCACAGAATCAAAGGCTTTCTGTAAATCAATGAACGTGAGACAGAGCGGCATCTTGTACTCCCTACAAACCTCAGCGAGCTTGGTTACTGTGTGGATATGGTTGATTGTGCTGAATCCTTTCCGGAAGCCTGCTTGCTTGCATGATTCTCCTTCATCTAGTGTTCTGCTAATCCTGTTCAGGATGACTCGTGCAAACAACTTTAGATGACGGACAACAGGCAGATGGGGCGATAGTTGCCGATGTCGTGAATGTCTCCCTTCTTGAACAGAAGAACTGTCCTGCTGGTTTTCCATTGGGAGGGCACCTTGCATTCGGACAGGTAGCGTGTAAAGAGCCGAGCTAGTGTATTGATGAGTACCGACGGCAGATTCTTCAGGTGTTCGGGTCTGACTTTGTCTGGGCCTGGTGCTGTTCCCTTCTTTACTGACGATATGGCATATCGGATTTCAGAAGGGAGAACGTTGGGAATGACATATCCATCCTGCGGAATTTGGTATGTAGGCAGGTGTATGTGGCTATCAAAGATACTTGAGTAGAAGTCCTGGATAATCTTCTCCATTGCCTTTCTGGAAGATGTGATTGATCCATCAAGGCATCAGAGGGCAGTCATCTTGGTCTTATAGTTGGCGAAGGACATGCGGGCAGTGCGAATGCTTTTCCCGGCTTCTGCTACATCTTCCAGTATTTCTGCTCTTCTGTCTTTGAGGTCTTCTTTTATCGCTTCTCTGCAACGTTTAGCAAGCTTGGACATTAGCATTTGGTCTCCTGAGGCTCAAGCCTTGCCACGTTGGTGAATGAGCTCAAGAGTTTCTGAAGACAAGCGTCCTTTTTGTGTCTTTCTCTCTCTCAGCATTCTTCGCACAATCATGGAGGTGATGAACCAGTCGGTTGTATTCTTCATCGATGTCGTCAATGCTGGTATCTTCCCATGTTGCTCTTCCATGGTGCCAAAGAGTTCCCAGTTGGTGGTCATTCTGAGAGTTCTCTTCTTAAATTTTGCAGCCTTTTCTCCCCGTTATGGGAAGTAGAATTTTGCACGAAGGAGATGGTGGTCCGATTCTGTTTGGAATTTGGGGACGACAGCTACATCGGTCAGACAAAACCGTCGATGGAAGATGATGTGGTCAATTTCATTGTGGCATTATCCGCCAGGAGATTCCCATGTCCAACGTTTCGCTTCAGCTTTCTGGAACTGTGAGTTACCATGAATGGTCTTGGTGGACATGATGAACTCAGATAGTCTCTCACCCTGTTCGTCCATTCTAGGCCATGGGTCCCGATGTGGAGTTCTTCAGCCGATCTTCTCGGTCCTATCTTGGCATTAAAATCACCGACTATGATCTTGTAGAAGGTGTGATCTTTTTTTTATAGAACTCCTCCAATTCCATGTAGAATTTCTCAGTTTCATCTCCTTTGTATGTGGATGTTGGTGCGTAGACAATGAAGATAGAAATTGCTGGCAGTGGGCCACATCTCTTCAAGTGTAATCGTCCTATTCAGTTTGTTAGGCATTCAAATGAATCAATGTTGACGGCCGTGTTCGTGTTGACCAGGACACCAATGCCACCGACGCCTCTTTGGTCGCATGTTCCAAGGAACAATTCTTCTCTGGTGTCAAATACAGAATGATGCACCTGATGCCTCCTCATCTCAGTTAGCCCAATGATGTCATACTTGATCTTTTGTGCTTGCACCATCAGATCCTCAATATATGCTTCCGATGCCAGCGTATGTGCATTGAAAGTACAGAGACTCATTTTAGTCCTTCTTCTTTTGGCAGCCTAGGATGGCCGTGAAATTTTATCAGGCACCCTCTTGTTTGCCTTTCTTACTGCTGCCGTATTAAGGGCTCTTTTGGGGTCAGGAAAATAAACATTTCTGTTACTGGATTTGGCATATAGAACACGCATTGGACAGCATGCCAGGCTCTGCCATGCGGGCGCTATATTCTCATTACTTTGTGGGGCTCTCTCAGAGGGGTGGGTAGAATATTTATGGTAATTTGGAGGTAAATCTGCACGCGCAGCTGCCGCATGCAAAGGGGAAAGCTGGTTTCTTCTCTGTCGGGTGTACCTGTGTCTTAGGCTCAAGCATTCCTGGACTTGTAATACTCTCCTCTAGTTATCATCACCAATAGAAAGTCATTTTGAATGTGGCATCTTAAATTCTAAGAGCAAAGAATGACCTAGGCACTGTTCAATGGCATTGCTTAGAAGTGGAACTCGGGAAATTTTGCTTTTTCTTCTTGAAAAGAAAAGTTCATTGAAGAAACATTAGTTTAAAAACGCAAATGTTTATGTTTTAGTAGTACAATGTTACTACAAAACAACCACCATCAAAATCTCAATAACCCTCCACCACAGCCTATTTCCCTTCTTTCTTTTACTCTCCCCTGCACTCTTTCATAACCTCTATTTCTGTGATCATCAAACATGGTTTTCTTTGGACACTTTACACTAGCTTGCTTTGTTTCTTTATACATTACATAAAAAGTGAGACCAACAGTAATTGTCTTTCTTGTCTGATCTATTTCATTTAGTGTGATACTCTAGTTTCATCTATGTTATACAAAAAGTCAAGATTTCATTTCCTCTTATAGCTGAGAAGGGTTTTATCAGCTGTGTGTATGTTTCCATATATCAGCTATTATAAAGAGAGCTGCAATGAACATAGGTGTATATGATATTTTGAAGTCATGCTTTTCAGTTTTATTAAAAAAATTGTAATATAAAAACAGCTAAATCAGATGATGTTTTAATTTCTATTTTTTTGAGAGAAATCTCCATAATATTCGTCCCATTTTCTACAGACTGAAATAGATTATAGTCCCAACACTGAGTGAGGATTTCTTTTTCTTCTTATTCCCGCCAGTACTTGTTTTTCCTGATCTTTTTTAAACAGGCCATTAACACTGGCATAAGGTAATATCTCATTTTCACTTTGATTTGTACTTCCCTAATAAATGATGATATTGAGCAATTTTTATGTGGCCGATGGCCATCTGTATGTCTTCTTTACAGAAGTGCCTGCCCAGTTATTCTTATTTTTGTTGGAGTTATTTATTTGTTTTGTTGTTAAAGTTTTGTGAGTGCTTTATACACTTTAGCTATTATCTGTCTGTCACAAGTATGGTTTGCAAATATTTTCACCTATTCAGCTGGATGGTTTTGTTTTAGTCATATTTGATATTTTGTTTGATTGATGTTTCTGTTGTTTTGTTTTAGTTTTTACAGTGCAGAAAGTTTTTTTTATCTTAATGTAATGCAGTTTGTTTATTTTTTTGTTTGTTTTCCTTTCCATTGGAGTTAAGGCACAACTGATTTCAACATCATGGACTGTTTTGCTTATGTAATCTTAAATGTATTTTATGAACTTAAAGGTAACATCGAAGATTCTAATTTATTTTGAGTTAACTGCTGCGTATGCATGTTTGAGAGGTATAGTCTCAGTCATTTTCACGTCACAAACCAGTTTCCCCACACCATTTACTAAATTTCCTTTCTCCATCTTATGTTCTTTGTACCTTTGTCATAAGTAGTCTAGTATATGTGGGCTTTAATCACTTAGCTCTAATTCTGTTCCAGTGATCTAATGTCTGCTTTTACTCAAATACCAACCCATTTTTTCAATATTATAATTTAGTAATATAGTTTAGATTATAGTTGAGAAATTGACTGCTTCTCATCTATTTTTCTTCTGGATTCCTTTGGTTAATTAGGGTAGTACTGTGGCTCTCTATAAATTTTATAGAGAGTAATATTTGCTCAATGTCCTCAAAAAAGTTTCTTGGAGTATTTATAGAGATTTCAGTGAATATGTAAGTTACTTTGGATAGGGTGGATTATATCACAATGTTAATCCTTCCCCTCCATGAACAAGGAATATTTTTCATTTCCTTTTATCAAGAACTGTTCTCTGAAGGAATAAGCTAGATTGACAAATGACTAGTTAGATTCACTAAAATATGATGTCTGGCATCTTGAGGAGCGTCATGGGATGTCTATAATCTAACCTGGATCAGTCATCTAAAAGGCAAACCCTATATTGCTTGCTCTGGCCCATTCATATTGTTCTTTTTCAAGCTATTTAGGAAAATATTAAAATTTAAAGTAACATATAGAATCAGATGCCAATCAAACTTCTATAAAATCCACACATAGCAAACGGGATATATTATATAAATTGCTTTGTTTCTATTTATTATTTTGCTTGTTTTTAGGAGGTGCAGGGGCACACCAAAGTGCTACTCTGGAATCTTTCTGGCTTTGTGCTTCAGGGTGATTCCTATGCAGTCAGTGCTCAGGGGATCATTTGATTCAGGCATCAATTTGGGATCAGCTGTATGCAAGGCAAACAACTTAACTTTTGCATTACCTTTCTGTCCAAGATTGCTTGTTTAAATAATCTGTGAAACTTGTGGTCTATTCTCTTTGTAGACTCTTCATCTTCTTTTCCTCATGTGAGAGTCCTGAATACTTACACCTTATACTCAGTAATGATAACAATAGACCACAGAAGAATCAGACAGAAAAGAAATACACATTTTCTTCATTATATTCAACTTAATAAATACAAAAATTAATTGAGATATTCCAAAAGACTTTTGTCTAAGAAAGTTGATGTGTACAAATTTTAAAATTAATACCATATCATTCTCAAAAATAATATCTTAAAATAATCCCATTTAATTCTTCCCACTTCTGAAGCAAACTTATTCCTTAAGTCTACATTTTTAATAAATGACTTAATCAATTCAATATTGATTTACTTTCACAGAAATAATGAATCTGCTTTCCTTCATATTCCACATTTAATTCAAATTTCCTGATATTCCTTTGAAAGTACATTCTCCATTTGAGAAGAAAAAATGGAATAAATTTAACATTATATATGCACATTTATGTGTATTTATACACACACACAGGTACATATAGTGATAAAGAGAGATCCCTTTCAGTCCAGACCACCTTACAACGCTTTGGAGATTTCAGCCATAGTCTCCCTTACTTCGCACCACACAGTCAATGTTATCTTTCAAAACCTTAATTCTTACGAGCATAGAGAAGCTCAGTGGTTTCCAAACTGAGGTTGCTTATGGCACTGTCTCAAATGTTGGGCACTGTCAAACAGCACTGCTATTTGTTGTGCCTGTGCCACAAATACATGAGCATTTCTCTGATTCCCTTGCAACCACACGTATGATCGCTGACTGCACCACTACCACAACAATGGTTACTTTATACGGGTTTTCTAACTGTTCCTGCACACCCACACCACGGCTTCCAGCCCCATAGAGCCACGGAGCTTCCTATTGTACCTGGAAGATTCCTTTTCCACGCTCAGCAGGGCTGCTGTGTCATTTACTTCAGCCATTATGTCGTTAAGAGATGTTCCCTGACATTGTGTCTACAGTGGAACCCACAGAAGTGGCTGTTTCGTTTTTCTCATTGAACAGCGTTACTGGACACAGCTTTCTCAGCACCTGCTCTGTGCCAATCTTCCTGATTAGGAGGATTCTTTCACACACGAGATTGCTTCTCATTCCTGTGTCTCTTCTGTGTCTCTTGTGTCAAAAAGAATAACAGGTACATATAAATGTGATTTTTTTTTTTTTTTAAGTTTTTTAATATACAATTGTGAGATATACAATTACAAAGATGTTCATGTTTGCATTGATTATACAATGTTCCAGCACCCATCCCTCCACCAATTTCCCACCACCAATGTCCCCTGATTCCTCTCCCCCATCCCCTGGCCTGCCTCTATGTCAGGCACTTTGCCTCTCTTTTCTTTTCCCCCTCTCTCTTCCTTCTCTTACACATTGTGGCTTGCAATGCATACATATAGAGGTTATCATGTATATCCCTTTTGCCTACATTCAATGCTCAGTTTTAGGTTGGTATTATCATTCCCAATAATTGTTAGCCATTGTTCCCTTCTCTGTTTTACTTAACTGATGACTCCCATGCACTTAGGGTAGATTTCACCAACTGATAAGACCTGATCCATGTTTTGTCTGAACTTGGATGCTGCTATAATACTATTTTTATGTCCTGCAAATAAATGCAGTCATTATGAATCTGTCCTTTCCCTAAGCTAATTTCACTCAGCCTGATCCTCTCCATGTCCATCTATTTATAGGCAAATTTCATAACTTCATTTTTCTAACAGCTGCATAGTATTCCATTGTGTAGATGTACCATGGTTTCTTTATCCAGTCATCTTGTCTTGTGCACTCAGGTTGTTTCAGATTCTTGCTATTGTGAATAGTGCTGCTATGAAAATAAACCCCTATACCATAAGGGCCGCCATTTTCAACATCCGGACTCCACAGCCCATCAGAGCTCCATCCAAGAAAAAAGCCAATCTCAAGCCCTGCTCATCAGAGTCCCACCCTACAGCGAAGACTATTTCAAGCCCAGGTAAGCTTGATATGGAGACTCAGACACATGGGGCAGAGCTGCTACCAGCTCTCCCTGTGCTCAGCTGATCATGAGGCACCTGGGAGAGAAGGCAACTTCTAACCCTGGCCTGCCATTCCAATAGAACCTTGCAAGAAGTCAGAGGAACCCCCCACACCACAAGGGCCGTCATTATCAACATTCAGACTTCACAGCTCATCAGAGCTCCACCCAGGAGAAAAGCAGATTCTCTCTGTTGCAGTTCATCAGTAAATGCATGAGATGAGAGCCTATAGCTGAAAGTATACCACCTGTCGGGAGCGCCGCTGGGGTCCCCGACAGTGCCGGGAAGGGAGTTCCCTTCTACCTCCAAAGCCGGCGGGGAATGGATGAAGACTCAGGAATCCGATGCAGTTTTAAAAGGGCTTTACTATCACAGGTTCCAATATACAATCCAAGAGCAGGGAAAACCTCCGGACTCTGGGTTCCCAGCTAGGCCCCAGCCAGGTGTAGGCCAAGATAGCTGCCACCACGTGTTGAGGCCCAACAGAGAATGGAGAGGATGGAGAAGCAAAACACCAAGGGAAGCCGAAATGGCAAAAAGGGGGAAAAAAAGAGAGAGAGCTTCTTTCTTCTTGCAGCTTATTTTATAGCTAGGAATCCACCCAAACTCCCCAGCTCAGCCCATTCTGGGTTGGGCTATCTAGAGATGAAAACAGGAAAATAGCTCTATAGAAATGTAGCAGCTTCAGGAGACCATCGGGTTGTTTACAAGGACCTAGAGCTAATTAAAAGCCTCCTACCAGTGCTGGGAGAAGCTATAAGCTAAATGTAACTTCCCCTGGCAGGAAGGATCAAATGCCCTCAGGTAATTTCTCCCAGCACCTCACCTAATATCTTGAGCCATGATCTGCCTGGAATTGCCTTTATAGGGCAGAGAAGGGGGTTTCTGAGATGGCATGGCATCTGTACCAAAGACTAATACTAATGCCAGTTAAATATTTCTCCCAGCCTTCACAAGAGTCTTGTCTACTTCACGGTAGTTTTGTATTTTAGTTGCCTTAGAGTTATCAGGGAGCCAGGCTTGCTTGCTTGGAGGCAAATAGCATTTCTCTCTGGTCAAATTACTTAGAGATCCAACGTGGCCAGGCAAATATGCTGGTAAGATCTAGCTAGTCCCACGATGATTGTGGTAGCATGAGAGAATATTTATACCAGCCAGTACAGAATACATGGTCAGATAAGACTGCCACATTCAGACTACCCCCCTATCTATAAAGTGACCTCAGGAGGCAATCCAGGGCAGATGCAGAGGCCTAGGCTTTTAGGTGTCCTGCAACAACCACCCACATGGCAGAGCCTGGCAAGCTACCCATGTAGTATTTTATATGCCAAAAACCAGTAACAATTATAGACCTCATTCTCATGACCTGAATGAATGGTTTGAGGCTCTTCGTGTTCCTGGAGCAAGCAGATGCCCCTGGGCTACACTAGCATGTGGCAGGATGTATGGAGATGTTACTGGTGCCCACTCGAGCAAATTGATGAACAATGGGAAGACAAGTTATGCAAGTGATACAAGTGATGAACATAAAGCACAGATGGTGTTTCTTGTTTTGGCTTCCCAGGGTAAATTCCCAGGAGTGATATTCCTGCTCATGGATTGGGAAAATTAACATTGTCAAAATGATTTCTATTTGCTCCCCAGAAAAATACACAGAAAAATAAGAAATGTCTGTTTGTGAGATAAAAGGGTAGATTTGAACTATAGTCATGATGGTAGAGACTCAGAAGAGCCCAGCACACAGGAAAGATATTTCCGGTATAAATCATTAGAACTGGTGACAGACTGGATAAGGGTTATGATGAGAAAGGACTCAAGGCTGCACATATCACTGGCCCTGCCTGAACTAGAGTACCTTGGAAATGGACAATGCATATAGATGCAAAACACACAGGTAGGTTAGGGTCTTGCTAAGTTCCACTTAGCATCTGCTCTATGGGAGATAATTCAGACCATTAGTTTCTGGTCACGAAAGCAGCTTATACTGAGTTCAGACTTGTGTTTGGGGCTGAGTTATCAAATGCTGGAGTATTACACTGGGAAGATGAGAGATAAGTCTGACATAGCTTAGTAGCTGCCGCAACATCCACAAAGCCATCGTTTCTTAGCCTAATGTTGCAAGCCTTTATCTTTAATAGAAATGTTTAAAGTTTTATGTTACTTTTCTTTTTATTGTTGTTTTTAAACAAAACCCTGTCTGAGTTTTATTCTATCTTTCTGTTTTATGCTTTCCAGGTACGTGTGTGTGTGTGTGTGCGTGCTATTTTTTCACCACTTTTCTTCCTCCATCATGACTTTCACCACATGACTTATTTTTCTTTATTTATTCTATACCTTCTAAGTGAAATAATGATGCAGACAAACTTGCAATTTTCCAGGTGACTTATCTCACTGTTTTTTTTTTATATTTTAAGTGAACCTATAGTTATCTAATTGCTGAAAATCAAGAAGAAATCAGTAAGTTTGTATTTCCTCCTAGGAAGGATGAAGGATTTCTTGTGTATGTGTGTGTGTGAGAGAGAAACATAGAGAGAGAGACAGTGAGATAGAGAGGGAGAGAGAGAGAGAGAGAGAGAGAAGAGAGAGAGAGAGAGAGATTTGTTACCACTGTGTTCAGTCCTCACAAGTCCAGTTACTTAACCTGGTACAATGACAAGCGTCAAGGGACCTACTTTCTCCATTCTTCCCCTTTAGCATGTTATGTGAAATACCAAAATTTACCTATTTCCTTCCTCCATTGTCTTCCTTCAAATCCACCCTCATTTCCAGAGCATGCTCTAAGAGAAAGGCAGAGGGACTCATGCGGCATAATAATGTGTAAAACCCTTGAATAAAAAATGTACACTAGCATCTTATCCTTTCAGAATAAAGTCCTACCTCAAAGCTGGATTATACAATATTTTTAAAACTACCCTTGCTGCTGCATCTCCTCTGGTCCCAAGTTTCTTAAGCTTCTATCAAGAACCCATTTTTGACCCAGAAGCAAAAAATTATATTTTCTCATACAAAAATTTTATTTTTCTCATACAAGTCTTGTAGCTGTAAATAAATATCTTTTCTATTTTATTATTTCTTGTTTTGTTTCCCCTTTTATTCTTTTATTTTTAATTTTAAATTTTTATTATACCACCTTGAGATATACAATTAAAGATGTTCATGTTTGAGTTTCAGTTATACAGTGTTCCAGCACTCATCCCTCCACCAGTGCCCATTTCCCACCTCCAATATCCCCTGATTCCCTCCCCTGTTCCCCAGCCTGCCTCTATGGCAGGCATTTTGCCTCTCTTTTCTGTCTTTGTCTCTGTCTCTCTCTCTCTCTCTCTCTCTCTATTTCTCTCTGTCTCTGTCTGTCTCTCTCTATTTCTCTCTCTCCCTCTCTCTCTCTCCCTTTTCTTACACATTGTGGCATGCAATACATTAATTTTGAGGTTATGTATATCCCTTTGCCTACATTCAATGCTCAGTTTCAGGTTGGTATTATCATTTTGAATAATTGTTACCACATTGTTCCCTTCACTGTCTTACCTAACTCTGACTCCCACACATTTATGGTAGATTCCACCCACTGATAAGACCTCCTGATCTATGTTTTGCCTGACCTTGGATATTGGTATAATACTATTTTTTTTTAAATCCTGCAAATAAATGCAGTCATTCTTAATCTGTCCATTTCCCTCTGGCTAAATTCACTCAGTATGATCCTCTCCATGTCCATCCATTTATATGCAAATTTCATATCTTTGTTTTTCCTTACAGCTGCATAGTATTCCATTGTATAAATGTAGCACAGTTTCCTATCTTCCTATTTTTATTGTTTGGGCATAACTAGTAGTTTATCCTTCATGTTCTCTTTCATTTTTTTCCATTTCAAATGACAAATCATGAATAGCAGCAACCCACCACTTGCATAATTTTGATGCTAAATAATCATATAATTTGTTTCAAAAATGGAACTATGCTATATTTAATTTATTTATACCTTTTTAAAAAACATTTGGGCCATACCTGAAAGTGTACAAGGGTTTCATACCTAATTTTGTGCTAAGTTATGGCTCTGTGCTGAAGCCATCCCTGGTGTGGTGCTGAGTATCAAATCATGTAATGCCACATGCAAGTCTAGTGACAATAGACTTTTACAATATCTCCAACACCACAGATTTGCAATTCTCTTATCAATTCCCTTTTTAATATTTTTCACTAATGGATATATAACTCCCTGAGGTGGTGGAACTACATAAGTAGAGTTATATACTATACTTTATAGCCCATCATTAAACAATATATATGAATCAACTAAAATGTTGACACTTATACTATAAATATTATTTGCTTACTTAAAACATTGTGAAACTTTTTATCTGCAAACTCCTACTTTCTTACAGTTAGAGAAACAGTCTGCTATATTTTTGTTTTGTTTAAGCACCATTTGTTCTGGTTTCCTTTCTAGAAATTTCTATTATTCATTAGCTAGCTTTGTGCTTTCTGCTCCCGTATCTATTTCCATTTGTCTCTCCATATTCATCTCTGTGACCTTTTACTTTACATTTGGTTTTTATTACACAACACTGATTTAATTTTGTGCAGAGGAAGTTCTGTAATTTATTGCATTTTATGAAAGTTTAACTCTGTTATTTCTTTTTTTTTTTAGCCCTATTTAGATTATTTGTTCCACCCATAGTTTGTGTCTTATCACCAAATAGTATATTGCTTAAACAACCATTTCTATTGGTGGTGAAGAGACCAAGTGTATGAGACCTTTACAAATAATTTACTACGAACTTTAGCCGTTTCATCTAAAAATGAAATTTTCAGCAATGCTTATCCCTACCTCAGACTCAGAGGGCTAATGTACAAAGTACAGCAAAACTAAAACAAACACACGAAACACTTGAACATGGACAATGATAATGTTGATAATATTGCAGTAATAGATGTACAATACCTTCTGCTGTTACTTCCTTCCAGTCAACAAAACACTAAGAAGGAATACTTTAAGAAGAAACACACCTTAGTGTTCCTTCTTTCACATTCTGCCCTCTTCTTTACATTTCTCTTCTTCACTTTAAAGTATCTGGGAGTGAAGAAGTTACCAAGAAATAAATTCCTAGTTCCGTTTTCTTTTCTTCCTTTTGGAATATTTTACCCAACTTGAAAAGGAAAGCATGTATCCTCGGTTCCTAAACTTCATGTTTTTAGTGACTATGTTATTTTAGTTTCCTTGCTGTTTTTATGCTGCATTGTTTCCTTATACTAACTAGTTTAGACTCAGGTGGAAAGGGGGGAATGTTTTTTATTTGTCTATCTTAAGTTTCAGCATTGAAAACATTTGGCTGTGAGTTGAAAAAAAGCTGGAATATTTCATAGAGGTTAAAGTAACATCTGGAGTTTGAGATTTATAATTGAGTAAAAGAGTTAAAGCTATTGTATCACGCAATGAGCACCCGAGTTTTGGCTTTCATTTGTTTGTATTTGATAGTAACTAAATACACATAATCTTTCTAAGAGGAAAGTTTTTGAATGAAAATTCTAAGAGAGTTTGATGTTCCTAAGAATAATTAGGAGTTCTGAAAGGAAGAGACCATTTATATCTTTTAATGTTAATGCAATCCTATTTCCAATTCCATGTTCAAACATTTGCCCTTTCCTAGTTGTTTACAGTTATTGATTACATTTGAATAACAATGGTTAAAGCAGTCCTCTCTTACATACTGCATTTCTTTCTTGTTTCTTAGATTTCCCCTTACTGAGAGTGGAGAGTTATTCTGAGCTTGAGCCAATCATTGATGCTTTATGCTTTGCTAACTTGATGGGGAATGGCACAATACATGGTAAATGCCAGATGCTTTTATGGAAAGGCCCCTGTAAACCTGGTTTTCATGTAGCTCATCAATTTAAAATTTTTTTTTTTTTTTTTGCAGAACAACATGGTTTTGAAATATCCTTCCACTTTTTATGGGTACAATTCACATGCCATAAAATTCTCTACTACCTCTCCCCACACCAACTTTGAGAGTGCACAATTCAATGCTTCTGGTACATTGACATATGTCTATAAACATTACCACTGTTTCATCCCGACTATCTCCATCATCCCAATATAAACCTCATATTAATTTGTAGCTACTTCTTTTCCCTCTAACTCCAGTCCTGGCAGCTAATCTAAAATCTCTTCGGTGAGGAGGAGGAATAAATAGCTTACACTGGCAGTGCTTAAGACAAAACCTGTCTTGGTGGCCGGAGCCATAGCACAATGGATAGGGTGTCTGCCTTGCACATGGCTGACCTGGTTCAATCCTCGGTATCACATATGGTCCCTGAGCACCGATCACGATCACGATCACGATCTTCCCGTTGATCATCTATTTGCTAGAGCGGGCACCAGTGATATCTCCATATGTCCTGTCTCATGCCAGTAGAGCCAGGGGCATCGGCTTGCTACAGGAACATAAAGAGCCTCAAACCATTATATTAGGTCATGGGAATGACCTAATGTAATTGTTACTGGAATTTGGCATATCAAATACAACATGAGAAGCTTGCCAGGCTTGCCGAGCGGGAGGCAAACTCTTTTAAACGCCTCCAAATAAAGCATTATTTGGAGCACCACCAGTAGTAATTCCTGAGTGCAGAACCCTGAGCATTAACAGGTGTGAACCCCCTCCCCCAAAAAAGGTACAATCCCTGTCTCTGTGCTCAGGGTATCATCTGGAGGCCAGGAATGTAAAACAGGGTTGCAGTTGCTGTAGCACATCTAAGGCAAGTCCCTTGCATCCTGTACTATCTCTCTGGGTCCCCTGTCAATTTTCTATTTAATATCTTTTGAACATCTCATAGAAATAGATTCAAATAACACACAGCATGTCTGTCTGAATTATTTCACTTTATATAATATACAGTTCTAAAACAATAAGATTCAGCATTTCATTCTTTTTCATGACTGGATAATATTCAAGTGTATGGATACCATATTTACCATTATCAGTGGAATGACCTGTGGGATTATTTAAACTTTGTATAAACTGCATAATTTTTGTCTATAGGTAAGTGGTAGTTTCAATAGAAACTGTGTTCACCAGTCACTAAGAATGATATAACAATTTAGGTAGGTTTAGAGGCTCAGAAAAGGCACAAGGAAGTAGGCACAAGTTGAGGACCCTCCATATGCATCAGTTTACAAGTATGTGGCTGACTGACAGTATTAAGTACAGAACCAGTCCAGAGGGTCTGAACTCCCTTTAGTACTGTCTTCAATTTACCACCACCAAGTACTGCCGTTCAACAAGCTCAGCTACCCTCCTCTCTGCTCCTCTCTCTATCCTGCCAAGCTCTCTACTCCAACAACTCACGCCTGCCAGCCAGGTTAACTGACTCCTCAACTGTTTTATTCCAACTCTTATAGTTCCCCATAATTTGGATATCAGCCATCCCTTTATGAAGTAAAAGCCATCCCTTTAAAGGATCTCTCAAATCTCTTAAAGGGATCCTCACATATGCTAATACACTTTAGGACACTACTCACATGAAGCCTATGAAACAAACTTTCGTAAAAAAAACAATTTTGCAGCTTCACAGTTGTTGTGAAACAATACGGCACTACAGAGGAGTAAAAGGTCTGGTTTAAGGTGTATTTGATGGTAAAATATGTAACAGAAATGATGAAACCGAACTTCTGCACTTTAAACAATATGGCAAGTAGTTTTTCATATGTTTCAGAACACTGCCAAAGTTCTTAGTACATACTCTAAGGACCAGGAATGAGAAAAAGGCAAGATTTAAGACTCAGTTACTACCTTCCATTCTGAATCCAAAATCAAGAAAAGATCTTTAGAAAAGACATTTTAAAAATTGTTTCAAAGTTCAAAATCCATGCCAAAATAGAACATGAATGACATAGTTAGGAATGAGGGCAATAATTCCTCACACCCACGACATGGGAAAATTTTAATATTTCTGGTGAAGAAAGCATGCTCCCAGATTCAGGAGGCCAGTAGGATATCAGCTAAAAGAAACCCCAATAAGAATACTCCAAGAAACATCCTTATTTAAATGACAAAACGATAAACAGAGATAGAATACTGAAAGCAGCATGATCAAAGAAGGAAATCACATACAAAGGAGCATCCCTAAGATTTACAGTAGACTTCTCAGATGAAACACTCCAAGCCCGAAAACAATGGTGGGATATTGTGAAAAGGCTCAATGACTGCAGGCCTCACCAAGAATTCTTTACCCAGCTAGACTTACTTTCAGATGTGAAGGAAAGATACACAACTTCATGGATAAACAACAACTCAGGAACTTCATAGACTCAAAACCAACTTTAAAAGAAGGATTGAAGGGTCTAGTGTAAAATAAGACAGAATCCAAAAACACAAGTTTAAACAGAAAGATGGCACAAAAATTCGATGACAATAATCTCAATGTCAGCAGTCTAAATGCACCAAATAAGAGAAAAGAAAGTGGCAAAATGGATTAAAAAACTGAATCCAACATTCTTCTGCCTACAAGAAACACATCTGAATAGTCAGAGCAAACACAGGCTCAAAGACAAAGGCTGGAAGAATATTCTCCATGCAAACAACTCCTCCAAAAAGGCAGGTGTGACCATACTAGTATCTGACAATATAGACTACAGGCTGAAAAAGTTTAGAAGGGACAATGAAGGCCATTTCCTAAAAAATTAAGGGGTATGTATATCCGAAAGAAACCACACTACTAAACATATATGCACCCAATGAATGGCCAGCAAAATACTTAAAACAACTGTTAATAGACCTCAAAGAAGACATTAACAGTAGCACAATAATAGTTGGAAACTTCAACACTGCTTTATCAACTATGGATAGATTGATGAAACTGAAACATACCAGGGAAATACTGGCTCTGAAGGAAGAAATGGAAGAAAGACAGCTAGTTGATATATACAGGGCTTTTCATTCCAAAAAAGCTGAATAAACATTTTTCTCCAGTGCACATATAACATTCTCCAAGACATACCACATGCTGAGCCACAAAGCATACCTCAATAAAATAAAAAGATAGAAATGGTATCAACTATCTTTTCAGACAATGATGCACTGAAAATAGAAGGTAAGCATACACAGAAGCGGGAGTCAAACCAAGCACCTGGAAACTGAAAAGCTCACTGCTTTACTTAACCAATTGGTCATAGAAGAAATCAAACAGGAAATCCTACGATTCTTGGAAATAAATGAAAATGAAGACACCAACTATAAGAACTTTCGGGACATGGTGAAAGCAGTGTTAAGAGGAAAGTTCATAGCTCTGCAAGCATTCATCAGGAAAGAAGAAAGGGCCCACATAAATAACCTGACTTCACAGCTCAAAATATTAGAAAAAGACAAACAAAAGGAGTCCAACCCAGGGGAAAGAAGGAAATAATAAAACTTAGAGAGGAAATCAACGAGCTGGACCCCCACCCCCACACAAAAAAAAAAACAATCCAAAAGATTAATGAAAACCAAGAGCTGGTTTTTTGAAAAAATAAACAAGATCGACAAGCCACTGGCAAGACTTGTAAGGACAGGGAAAGAGAGAACCCAAATAAACAGAATCAGAAATGAAAATGGTGACATCAAAACAGAAACCACAGAAGTCCAAAAGATCATCAGAGATTACTTTGAGAACCTGTATGCATGAAACATGAGAACCTAGAAGAAATGGATAAATTCCTGAAGTCCTATAACCACGACTGAAACAAAAAGACCTCCAATACCTGAATAAGCCTATCACCATCAAGGAAATTGAAACAGTAATTAAAAGTCTGCCCAAACAAAAAATCCCAGGTCCAGATAGTTTTACTAATGAAATCTACCAAATTTTTAAGGAGGATCTACTGCCTTTCCTTTACAAGCTCTTCCAGGAAGTAGAAGAAACAGAAACACTCCTAAACAGTTTCTATGAGGCACATATCACACTGATACCCAAAGCAGGCAGCGACAACACAAAGAAAGAAAACTACAGGCCAATCTCCCTGATGAACACAGATGCTAAGATCTTGAACAAAATACTAGCAAACAGAATCCAGAGACTCATCAAAAAGATTATACATCACGACTAAGTAGGATTCATCCCGGAATGCAAGTATGGTTCAACATTCACAAGTAAATTAACATAATACATCATATCAATAAGAGAAAAAATAAAAACCATATAATCATATCAATAGATGCAGAGAAAGCATTTGACAAGATCTAGCACCCGTTCATGATTAAAACCCTCCTAAAAATGGGAATTAGAGGAATTTTCCTCAAGATTGTTACAGCCATCTACCAAAAGCCCACAGAGAGTATCATTCTCAATAGGGACAAATTGAAAGCCTTCCCTTAAGATCATGGACAAGACAACGTTGCTCCCTCTAACCTCTTTTATTCAATATAGTACTGGAAGTACTTGCATAGCAATCAGAGAAGAAAAGGAGATTAAGGACATCCAGATAGGCAAGGAAGAAGTCAAGCAATGACTTTTCACAGATGACATGATATACTTAGAGAAGCCTAAACTCTCTACCAAAAAACTCCTAGAAACAATAGACACTTATAGTAGAGTAGCAGGGTACAAAATCAATACCCAAAAAGTCAGTGGCTTTCCTATGTACAAATAATTAAAGAGAGGAAAGAGATATTAAGAAAATAATCCCATTCACAATGGTACCACTGAAAATTAAATGCCTCGGAATCAGTTTGATGAAGAATGCAAAGGACCTCTACAAAGAGAACTACAAAACCTTACTTCAAGAAAAAAGAGGACTCAAGGAAGTGGAAACACATTCCCTGTTCATGGATCGGGAGAACAAACATGGTCAAAATGGTAATACTCCCCAGAGTATTACCCATGACATTCTTCAAAGAAATTGACCAAACACTTCTGAAATTTGTATGGAATAGTAACCCAAACGGATAGTTAAAGCAATCCTTGGGAAAAAGAAGATGGGAGGCATCACCTTTCCCAACTTCAAACTCTACTACTAAGCAGTGGTAATTAAAACAGCATGATATTGGAATAAAAACAGACCTATGGAATAGAGTTGAGTATCCTGACAACCAGCCTCAAATACAAAAACAATTAATCTTCGATAAAGGAGCAAAAAGTATGAAATGGAGAAAGGAAAGCCCCTTCAACAAATGGTGCTGGGAAATCTGGGTAGCTCCATGTAAAAAATGAACTTGGACCACTGTCTAACACCAAGTACAAAAATCAGACCAAAATGGATTAAAGATCTCAATATCAGACCTGAATCCAAAGTTAAGAAAATATATGAAAAACTCTCCACAACATTGGAGCTAAGGACATCTTCAAAGAGAAACACCACTAACAAAACAACTTGAATAAAAGATAAATAATATGGGACTACATGAAGTTTAAAATCTTCTGCACCTCAAAAAAACAATGACCAAGATACAAAGACAGTCCACAGAATGGGAAAGAATATTCACCCAATACCCATCTGATAAGGAGTTAATATCCAGGATATATCAGGCACAGGTAGAACTTTACAAAAAGAAAACAAACAACCCCATCAAAAAATGGGGAGAAAAATGAATAGAACTTCAACAAGGAAGAAGTTTGAATGGCCAAAAGACATGTGAAAAAATGCTCATCATCCTTAGTCATCAGATAGATGCAAATAAAAACAACAATGAGATATCATCTCACACCACAGAGACTGGCACATATCCTAAATAGCAAGAACAACATGTGCTGGCGTGGATGTGGGGAAAAGGAGACGCTCATCTATTGTTGGTGGGAATGTAGACTAGTACAGCCTTTCTGGAAAACTATATGGACACTCCTCCAAAGACTAGAAATTGAGCTCCCATTTGACCCAGCCATACCACTCCTGGGAACATACCCTGGGAAGCCAAAAACATGCAGCAGAAATACCATCCCTACTTTTATATTCATAGCAGCATTATTAACAATAGCCAGAATCTGGAAACAACCAGAATGCCCAAAATTGATAACTGGATAAAGAATCTTTGGTACATCTACACAATGGAATACTATGCACCTGTTAGGAAAAATGAAGTTAGGAAATTTGCCTATAATTGTATGGACATAGAGAGGATCATGTTGAGTGAAATTAGCCAGAAGGAGAGAGACAGATATAGAATGACTGCATTTATTTGCATGACATATATATGCATACATGTATAAATATATATACATATTTGATACCAACATCCAAGGTCAGGAGCAACGTGGATCAGGAGGTTTGTCAAAGGTGGAAATTACCACAAACCTGTGGGAGCAGAGGTTAGGTAAGACAGATAAGCAAACTGTGTGCCAATAATTGATGAAAGTGCTACTATCACATAGAACTTAGCATTAAATACAGGCAAAAGATACCCATGATAACATCTAAGTATATGTATCACAATCCACAATATGTAAGAGAAGGAAGAGAGAAAGAAAAAGAGAGAAAAGAGATAAACAACCTGCCATAGAGGCAGGCTAGGTGAGGGGGGGGGAATCGGGATATTGGTGGTGTGAAACGGGTACTGGAGGAGGGATGGGTGCTAGAACAGCGTATGGCGGAAACCCAAACATGAACATTTTTGTAATTGTTTATCTCATGGCGGTATAATAAAATATATTAAAAAATATATTTCGTGATATTCACTATAGTGAATACTACTCATTATGAAATTTGAGATTTAGCTGTCCTGTTCTTAATTTATCACTTGATCACTGGATCACTTGAATCCCGTTATTCATTGATTTGCTCGAGTGGGGCCAGTAACATTTCCATTGACCCTACCTCGTGCCAAATAGCCCAATGGCATCTGGTTGATTCAGGAATATGAAGAGCCTCAAACCGTTCATTCAGGGTCTTGACAAGGAAGTCTGACCATCTTGTAGGTGGGCGGCCACGTGATCTATTGACATCCCGTGGGATCCAGTCGGTAATGGCTCTAGTCAGTGATTGTCTCCAAATCACATTACATGTCCAGTCCATCTGATTTTCGATGCCTTGGCAAATGAGACAGCATCCCTGATTCTGGAATAGCGACGGAGGTCAGAACTCCAGATTCCTTCACTCACTTGAGTGAGGCGTGATATTCCAAGCATAGCTCTTTTGATTCCTCTCTGGGAGACCCGAATAGCATTCTCATCCTGCTTTTGTAGGGCCCAGGTCTCTGATGCGTATGTTAATGCAGGGAGAATGGTAGAGTCAAAGAGATGTGCCTGGAGCAGGAGGTTCTATGTCCTTTTAGCTATTTCTTTGAAGCCTTTGAAGGCATTCCATGCCGCTCTCTTCCTCCTGCGCAGTTCAGGTTTTAGGTCATTCATCATGTTGATTTCTCGACCTAGGTACACATAACTGCTGCATTCAGAGATGTTTGTTCCATTGAGAGTAAATGGGGCCTCTGGAACTAGTTCATTCTTCATAAACATGGTTTTCTTTAGATTCAGCTGTAGACCTATCTTTCCACATTCTCGGTCGAAGTCAGCCAGCATTTGTGCCGCTTGGCTAATGTTTGGTGTTATTAGAACGATGTCATCAGTGAAGCGGAGGTGGTGTAGTTGCCGACCATCAATCTTCACTCCCATTCCTTCCCATTCTAATTGTTGCATGATGTTCTCGAGGGTGGCGCTGAAGAGTTTTGGTGAAATGGTATCACCCTGTCCAACCCCTCTTTTGACATCAATGATCACTTCTTTGTAGAATGGTGAGATCCTGGTGGTGAATCGGTAATACAGCTCATGAAGGATCTTGATGTATTGGGTTTGAACACCCTGTTTGGCTAAGGCTTCGATGACTGCTTCAGTCCCCACAGAATCAAAGGCTTTCTGTAAATCAATGAACGTGAGACAGAGAGGCATCTTGTACTCCCTACAAACTTGAATGAGCTTGGTTATTGTGTGGATATGGTCGATTGTGCTGAATCCTTTCCAGAAGCTTGCTTGCTCACATGGTTGTCCTTCATCTAGTGTTCTGCTAACCCTGTTCAGGATGACTCGTGTAAACAACTTGTAGATGACGGACAACAGGCAGATGGGGCGATAGTTGCAGATGTCGTGAATGTCTCCCTTCTTGAACAGTAGAACTGTCCTGCTGGTTTTCCATTGGGAGGGCACCTTGCATTTGGACAGGTAGCATGTGAAGAGCCGAGCTAGCATATTGATGAGTACCGACGGCAGATTCTTCAAGTGTTCGGGTCTGACTTTGTCTGGGCCTGGTGCTGTTCCCTTCTTTACTGACGAGATCACATGTCGGATTTCAGAAGTGAGAACGTTGGGAATGACATATCCATCCTGTGGAATTTGGTATGTGGACAGGTGGATGTGGCTATCAAAGAGATTTGAGTAAAGTCCTGGATAATCTTCTCCATTGCCTTTCTGGAAGATATGATAGATCCATCAGGCGTCAGAGGGCAGTCATCTTGGTCTTATAGTTGGCAAAGGACAGGCGGGGTGGTCCGAATGCTTTTCCAGACTTCTGCTGCATCTTCCAGTATTTCTGCTCCTCTGTCTTTGAGGTCTTTTATTGCTTCTCTGCACCGTTTAACAAGCTTGGACATTAGCATTTGGTCTCCTGAGGCTCTCGCCTTGCCACGTTGGCGAATGAGCTCAATGTTCGATATTAATTATTATCTATATGCTAAATATTTAGATGTGGATTACATCAGTGTTGCTTGACTACAATATACAATTTGATTTTACTCTATCACATACACTCATATGCTCTCATCAATGTATGATACAATAGATTATATCTATAATTATATGTATTGATCTACATGAACAAATGTATACATCTGTATGTATAGTCACTTATTTTTGGTGATTTGATTTGACGGGACATAATCCACTGTGTGTGAGGCTTACTCCTGGTTCTGTGCTCAGTTACATTCATGGTGGGGCTCAGTACACCATTTGTGGCATAAGGGATCAAACCTGGATGAAAAAAGAAACATTCTTTGCTGCAATATTTCTCCGGTCCCTTCTAGAACTATGAAGAAGAGAAGGTTTAATGATAGCACAGAATACAGGAGGCGGGACACTCAAGTGACATTTTCTGTAATTCTTCTTTAACTGTTAGAGACAGATACCACACACATACAATGAGCTCTAACTCAGACTTAATTCAGTCCCATAAATTACAACCTATTAAACATCCTGAGACTGAACACAGAAAAGAACAAACAGTTCAAATTTCCTCCCTTGGCTCAATTCTTTATTCTCGAAAATGATACAGTATTCTCCCTGCCACCCAAGTCAATCATTTTGCAGTTATTCTTCCTCCTGCCTGTCAACATCCAGCCAATTTTCCTGAGCACACAAGCTATTCATCTAGCAAAAATCTATCAGGCTGACCATGCAACACACACTTTGCAAGGTTTGGCAAATAAAGAGATACTCAGTTATACACAATGTAGAGATTTCTCTCTCCTCAATCTTCCTATAGCATTTATTATCTTCACCACCCTTTGAACCTAAAAGTACACAAGCTGTGGTAGGTAGATTAGGTTTCCCAGGAAACAGACTCTGAGATGTAAATATGTGTGCAGGTGGTTTATTGAGATGGACTTTTAGGAAAATACAGATGTAACCAAGTGGAAAAGCAGGATAGGGTATAGAGAAAGGGTGAATAAATACCTGGTGTAAGTGAACTCTACAGCTAGAATGACCCATTAGAGATGATCTCCAACCGCACCACGAATCTCGCCTGTGCAACTCCCGTATGAGGCAGCCATTAGCTGTGTTGCTCCTAAGGGGAGGAAGACATCATAGCTAAGGAAACTAGTGGCCTCTAGGGAATACCCATCTGAAAGTCATAAAAAGCACAACATTCTTTTTTTATTTTTAAATATTTTATAGAGGCACTGTGATTTACAAAACTATTTATAATTGAGATTCAGGCATACAATGTTCCAACACCAATCCCATCACCAGTGTCAACTTTCTTCCACTAAGATGCCAGGATCCTTCCCTTATTTACAGGCACATATATTTGTTAATACTCTGTATTTATCAACCCTGTCAAGGATAGGCTTTAAAGCATAATACAACCCAACATCACTCCGTTCCCTAGAGTGTCCACTTTTCTCTACCACTGTCCCCTATAGCCCTACCAGTGTTCCCCCTATAGCCCTCCCAATGTCAACCTTCCTACTGAAGACCTGTTTTACATTTCTGTTTCTTCTGGGCATTTGTTATTCCCCTCCTTTGTTTCTTTATGCACCACATATGACAGAGATCATTATGCACCACATATAACAGAGATCATTATCTTTTTGGCCCTATACTTCTAATTTCACTCAGCATGATATTTTCTGGATCCAGTCATACAGCAACAAACTTCATGACTTCATCTTTACACAATGGTGTACTATTCCATTGTGTATGCATACCACAGTTTCTTTATCTATGATCTATTCTTAGACACTCTAGCTGTTTCCAGATTTTGCCAATTGTGAAAAGTGCTACAGTGAACATAGAAGTGCTACAGTGAACATAGAAGTACATGTTTATGAGACTGTCAACATAATTTACATGCAGACTTTTCTGAAATGACTTTTCTGAAAAGATTTGTGGCCATTGTTAAGAGTTGACCATGACATAGTTGTAACTTCTGAGTTATATGAAAGTTCAGTTACTAGATTTGGAGGAGTGTTTATATAGTTTTTCCAGAAATACTGGACCAGTTAACTTTCCAGCAGCAGTGAGTGAATTTACCGTCTTCCCCACATCCTCTCCAACATTAGTTATTTCTGTTCTCTGTGATATGTGACAATCTTTAAACTATGCTTTCTGTGAAATTATGGGGAAACAATTAGCATTTTATTGAGTTTTTTACCATAAAGATATTTTGGATCTTGTCTAATGCTTTCTCTCCATCTTTTGATATGATGATACACTTTTAAATTTCCTTATATTGATACAGTGAATCACACTGATTGATTTGTGATTATTAAACCAGCATTGCCTGTCTGGGATGAGTCTAATTTGGTCACGGTGTAAGATCTTTTTTTCTGTCTTCTGTATTTGGTTTCCTAATATTATGTTGAGCATCAATGATTTTGTTTTGTAGTTTTCCTTTTTGTGATGTCTTTGCTTTTAATATCAGGATAATGCTTGTCTCATAGATACTGGGAGGATTCTTTTTTCTTTGTTATAAGTAAATAATCATACAAGCCAGGAAATATGTTGAATATAATGTATACCATGACTTCAAACTATTTGTAAAAATAACAAATTTTATCACTTTTAAACTGCACCAGTTAGATACATTTTTTGGAGGGAGACGGTTTATGAATCTCCTGTGTCATCAAATCATTAAATCCCTTCTTACTCTTCTGTCTTTAGTCTTTAATGGTTATACCTCCTGATTACTATTCCTCCCTTTTTTAAATGGTTGATCACTGTTGTGAATATTATGAGTCAACCATCTATCAATTGCTCTAAGATCTAAGTGTACCCAATATTCATAATACCTGTTCTTATTTGAGATTTGATATTATTTGAAATTACATAAATCTGTAGTACAGTACTAAAGGTTTAGACTTTATTTCTTTCCAATTGACCATAGACTAAGGGCAAAAGAATCAAGAATTATGGGTTTCCCAAAAATTCAATGCGCCCACAAACATCTGAAGGATCAATTTCTCATCTTTTGGGTCTAGATAAAGGAACATCTATACCAAAACTTATTAATGTTTTAATTATCTGTTCTAGATCTGTCTACTTTTTAATTTGTCTGCTCTACCAGAGAAGAAGCCAGAGAAGATTAGTAGGAGAGGAAGGGAACAACTTCTCAGGAACAATGTAATAAAACGGCAATACAGAACTAGATTTTCACTATACATGTTTCATTACAAGCATCTGTCTCAGGCAATGCATGCTCTTTACAATATCACAAGTGTGTGATTGCTAGTATACAAAGCTTGGTGAAATGGAATGACTAATCAATAAACAAAGCATGAGATGGAATGAAATATCTATTAATAAATATACACTGTATTAATTTGGCACAGACGGTAACATATTCTGCAGACCATCTTGCACAATGTAGTGACACACAAGTGCATTATTAATGCTTTGGAAAATTTATTTATTCTATTCCATTAGTGTATTTTAACAAACATTGCTTTGGGACAGTACGCCTGCCAATTTATGTTTATGAGACTGTCAGCATAATTTACATGCAGACAAAAATATGATACAATATTGCCAATGCAGAATCAGCTTGTCAAATGATATTGTCACCAAAAAATGAAACAGTACCCCAGCTGAGGAATGGAGCATATTCATCACTGTTGGCTGCACAGAATTTGAGGTGACATGCTGAAATACATTTAATGCTTTTCTTGCATGCATCAAATGAATAAAAAGTGAATGAATGAGGTACTTTTGACTGCCATATACTCTGCAAAAGCAAATAGATTTCTTGTTCTGCCCACCCCCAAAAAACATATAAAACATAATACATGGGCTTTCCAAAATAGTTGAAGAATTTTACTTATTATTAATCTGGAAAACTAAGGATTCAACAAAAACATTGAAGGCACTAAGTGTTTAACAACAGTGATGTAGCAATTGAAATTAGGGGAAGGAATAATGTTAATTTTGATCTACCAAGAATGTTTTCATCCTGGGCAATATGGAACAACACTAATTATTTGATCCAGGAAGTTTTTTTAAATAACTTAAAATGGTTTGCTAAGTTCACTTTCTATGAAACTAAAGAACTAGAATTGTAGAATTAACTTTTCTGCATTTTTGTAGTCTCCAACCCAAGGTCATAGTCTGGACTATCTATCACTATCTTCCCATTCATCATCTATTTGCTAGAGCGGGCACCAGTAATATCTCCATATGTCCTGTCTCATGCTAGTAGAACCCAAAGGCATCCGCTTGCTCCAGGAACATAAAGAGCCTCAAACCATTATATTAGGTCATGCGAATGACCTAATATAAATGTTACTGGTATTTGGCATATCAAATACGACCACGAGCACCTTGCCAGGCTTGCCGTGCGGGTGGCATACTACTGTAGTCACCTCTAAATAAAGCATTTAGAGGTGACTACAAGAGTAAAGGGAGAAAGTAAAGGGATATACATGATAATCCTTCAGTGTCAGCAGGTTGTGGGGATGGGTAGGAGGGAAACTGGGCACATTGGTGTTGGGAAATGTGCACTAGTAGAGGAATGGGTGTTGGAATACTGTGTGACAGAAACCCAATCATAAACAGTTTTGTAATGGTCTATCTCAAAAACAAATAAAAAAAACAAAAAAGAAATCAGTTTTAAAACAAAACAAAAAATCAGTTTTAAAAAAGGTAATCACAGGATGCTAAGTTGCCATGAGATCATTAATGAGAAAGAACTTAAGTCTAGTACAATCCATAAACAAGTTTTTATTATTATTATTATCATCATCACTGTCACTGTATCACTGTCTTCCCGTTCATCATCAATTTGCTCGAGCGGGCCCCAGTAACATCTCCATATGTCCTGTCTCATGCTAGTAGAGCCCAAGGCATCTGCTTGCTCCAGGAACATAAAGAGCCTCAATCCATTCCCGGAATGAGGTCTATTGTTACTGGTATTTGGCATAATATCAAATACAACATGGGTAGCTTGCCAGGCTCTGCCATGCAGGTATCATCATCATTATCATCATTATCATCATTATCATTATTATTATTATTCACTCTCTGAGATGCTACAAGAGAGCAGGGAAGTGAGGATGGGGGAATACTGACAGTGGAAAACTTCACAGTTGTCACAGGGCAAAAGAGCAAGCTCACGGACACTGAACATTGGCTTTGGGCCAAAAAGAGATTGAGGAGGAGGAGGAGGAGGACCAGGAGGAGGAGAAATCTGTCATTTTATCTGGAACAATATACAAGAGAAGGCCCTGCAACTAGGTCTCGGACCACATCTTGCCTTTCACCTCCAACTGATCAAAGACATTACAGGTTATTGTAAGGTGGGAGGAGGGACAACCCAAGCAGTCTGTGAAGAAAAGCAAGTAAACATTCCCAAGAGTGCCAACAGTGCGAGAGTGAAAGTTAGGTTGTCAACAAGAGCCAGACGGGACCCTGTGGATGGCCAAAAGTTGTCACCAAGGCCCCCTGGACACTGGTAGCATGTCAGAGTTCTCATCCTCAGAGAGGTCAACAGCAACTCAAATTGGCAGTTAAGAAATGTTTCGGCAAAACGTGGAGTAGGAGGTCTTTTCAAAAGTGGTATCTACCACAAGAGTCTGGAAGTCAGAGGTTGGGTGGGACAGAGAAGGGAACAGTGTGCTAACAATTGTTTTAAGTGCTAATACCAGCCTAGAACTGAGTATTGAATACAGGCAAAAGATACACATAACCTCTAAATGTATGTATCGCAATCCACAGTGTGTAAGATAAGGAAGAGAGAAAGAGACACTGGACACTGACCAGAAAAATGTGACTAAGGAACCTAGATAAGGTTCTAAGTCTAAGTTTGAGACCTGCAAATACCATCTTCAAAAAGTAGTATGAAAATGCTTTAGGCAAAAGATGTCCTAAATCTCCTTGTGCTAATATTGGAGTTCAAATTAATTAAGGCCAACAAAGCCCATCTGACTCCTGGCAAGGACAATTGGGAGGAACAGAGGACTTCTATATAGAAAGAACTGGGTTTCAGGGAATTGTTTTCCTCCACTGATGAAGGCCCTATGTTGAAGGCTTTTTACTTTCTCTGATTCTCGAAGGTGATGCAAATCCACCTGTGACTCTCTGTTTCTGCCCTTGGCATAAGGGAAAATGCCCCTTTTATAGTGCCCTTCAATCTCATGGGAACCTTTAAAGTAAGAGAATGTAACTCTACCAACTTTCCCTGTAGTGATCTATGATTAGACCTCAAAGTTTCAAGGGGGAATTCAAGAACTAGCAAAGGCATTTCCTGCTGACACTCTCAGACTGTTGGGAGCCTATTGGGCACTGGAATTAGCTCTTGAAACTTGGGTTTACCAAACTGAAACAAGAGAATAACAAAATGATTTGGTGATGAAGGACTTTATGTTCTCCAATCTCTGGTCTAGGCTCAAATTAAGGATGGGAATCACATTTCTCTCCTAGTTTTGTTCTAAAGAAACAAGGAGAAACTGTTGAGTTACAAAAGCTTCCTATTAGGCAGTTTTCTGATGTAAAAAAAATATGAAGTCATATGATTTATCAATCACTCCCAAATGTAATTACAACAAAAAACTTGAAGTGCAAATTTTTGTTTGAATACGTTTTTTTAGTCTACTACTATCAGCAGTAATACTACTACAATGATTACTAGCATTATACTGACCATTTTTCTTCAGTCACGATGTAAATTAAGTCCTTAAATACAACATTCTAATATTAAAGTATATTAGAATGTTGTATTTTAGGACTATATATTTCGAATATATATATATTCGAAACACAAGATTCGAAACACAAGATAGTCTTGTTTTGGCTTTGTTTGGAGTCACACCCTATGGTGCTCAGGATATATTCTTGTCTCTATGATAAGGGATCATACCTGGAAATTCTCAGAGGGGTCAAACCTAAAGAAAATGCCTTAACCCTTATACCATTTCTCTGGTTCAAAAATAGTCTATTTTTAAGTGTACTTGAATTAATTGTGGTACATCTAACAATGGAATACTAAGCAGCTGTTAGGAAAAACAAAGTTATGAAATTTGCCTATAAATGGATGGACATGGAGAGGATCATGCTAAGAAAAATTAGCTAGAAGGAATATGACAGGTATAGAATACTGCATTTATTTGCCGGATATAAAAAAATAGCATTATACCAATATCTAAGGCCAGACAAAACATATGGATCAGGAGTTCTTCTCAGTGGGTAAAACCTACTGCAAATGTGTGGGAGTCAGACGTTAGTTCATACAGAGAAAGGAACAGTGTACTAATAATTATTGTAAATGATAATACCAGTGTAGAACTGAGCATTAAATGTAGGCAAAAGGATATACCTGATAACCTCTAAATGTATTTATTGTAAGTCACAATGTGTAAGAGAAGGGAGAGAGAGAGAGAGAGAGAGAGAGAGAGAGAGAGTAAAAAATTGCCTGCCATAGACACAGGTTTGGGGGATCAGGGGACATTGGTGGTGGGAATGGACATGGTGGAGGGATAGGTACTATAGCACTGTATGACTGAAACCCAAATATGAACACTTTTGTAATTGTATAGTAACTGTATATCTCACGGTGCTAGCTATAATAAAAAATATAAAGGTGAAGTGTTAAAAAATTTAAAAAGATACTATGACTTAGTGAAAAAAAATAAAATGTACTTAATTTCCATAGCATGTATAGCAAACTTTGTCTATTTTTCTTTAGGTTCCATAAACTCATCAATCCTATCAGAAAATGTTTTTCATGAAAGTAAACTCTAATCCAAGACAGTAAAACCTGTGGAAGTCAATATCCTCCCTTAGGTGGCACAGAATTTGCCATTTGCCATTTTACACCCTGACTGGCAGTATTGTCAAAACAGCAGCTGGTTTCTGTAAGTTAACCCAGAAGCAACAGTGAACAGCCTATTTAGTGGTAGGGTGAAAAAATGATGGTGTGAGGGTGTGGGTGTCCATATACCAAGAGGGGTGAAGGGACAACCAGAGATTCTGAGAGCTCTGAGGTCCAGATTATAGACAATTTTTAGTAAAAGGGGGTAGGAATGAGTGGAGCTTGAAGATTAAAAAAAATTTAAACTGAAGTACAATTGAGACAGTAAATATATAAAGAGGCAAGAAAGTAATGCAGAGAAATTGTTGTAAGGCAACAGGATTATACATCATTAAGAGTACCTACACCTGCAGAATGTATTAGCACCAAGTGGAGTGAATTATATGGCACCTTTCATGTGGCCAAAACAATTTCTTACTGACCCCCATCTGGTTAGTAGATGGTTCCCAGAGGATGAAGATAAATCACCCTTGTCATGTTGTTCTTCACATCAGAAATTACCTTTGCTCTACTTATCAGAGAGTGAATCTGATGTAAGGAAATTTTGGTAATGAAATTTTTCTCATTAATGGCTGTCACTAAATGTGGATGGGCAGGATTGGAATGAAAATGAAAGAATTTAAAAATAAAACAAATATTACATCCTTCTTGGGCCCTATCAGTATAAAATTTTATACTGAATTAATCACATTATACTGGATTAATGCATAATGGTCAAAATCACTATGAAATTTGAAAATGGTGCAGCTGGACCAGGAAAAAGAGCAAGACAAGACACAATCAAAGATGAACCTGCCTCCAAACAAAAGAAGACAGAAAATGGTGTTGGAAACCAGTAGTTTTAATAACCAAAATTCACTTTCATTAGTAATTATGTTACTTCTGTCTTAAAAGACTTTTAAAAGGAAAACTGAATTAAGTCCACTTCAATGTGCACCAGTAAGAAAAAATATTGAACCTTTTGTTATCAAAATGACTTTATGTATAGTTGTTTATTATTTCTGATACTCAAATATCAGAAGATTCTTCCACTAAATTGCTTTTGCACTATGAAAAGTACAAAATAGTGTTACTATTACTACAAACTAATAAAAATATATACTGTATAAAAGCCCTGGTATGCCTGATCCAGACTTAGATACAAGGGGAAGAGCTGCTACAGGCTCTCCCTGTGCCGAGCTGATCATGAGGTGCCCAGGAGGGAAGGCGGATTCTAGCCCTGGCCTGTCATCCCAGCAGAGCCTCACAAGAAGCCCGAGGAACCCCCCACACCATGAGGACCACCATTATGGGCCCCCTCGAGGGGTTGCAGGTGTGGCTGCATCGACAGGTAGCAGACAGGAGACAGGCTTGGCTACACCCAGGGCTCTTCTCTGCCCTGTGGGCCCTTATTGGTTGATGGTCTGACAGAGAAAAAGACTGGCCACCTGGGATGAACCCAGAGCCACGGCAGAGCCTGGCAAGCTACCCATGGTGTATTCAGTATGCCAAAAACAGTAACAATAATGGACCTCATTCCCAGTGAATGGAGGCGTTACTGGTGCCCACTTCAGCAAATCAATGATCAAAGGGAAAACAAGTGATACAAGTGATATAAGTGATCAAATGCAGATTTTTTAATTTTTAGTTGAAAATGCAAATGGATTCTGATATGTACTTCAAACATATTTTTACCTATATTAGTATATTTGTAGGCCTATAAAAGTCCATTGACTTGTCAAATGTGGTATAAGTTAGGTTGAGTTAATTAGTAGCATATACTATTTACAGTCAAATAAGCCACCTAAATCACCTGAATTATTTAAAGACAAATATGTCCAGTCTTAAAAAATGCTTGAGTGAAAGAACTTTTAGGGCTAGAGCGATAGTACAGTGAGTAGGGCATTTTCCCTCGCAATTGGGCAACCCAGGTTCGATTCCTGGCATCCCATATGGTCTCCAAGCACAGCCAGGAGTAATTCCTGAGTGCAGAGCCAGAAGTAACAACAGAGCATTGCCGGGTGTGAATCAAAAAGAAAAAAATAGAAAAAAGAACTTTTATATAATCCTCCCGCCCAAAGTCAGACATGAACACCTGAAGAATCTGCCTTCAGTACTCATCAATACACTATCTTGGCTCTTCACATGCTACCTGTCTGAATGCAAGGTACCCTCCCAATGAAAAACAAGGACAGTTCTAATGTTCAACAAGGGAGACATTCACGACATTGGCAACTATCGCCCCATCTGCCTGCTGTCTGTCATATACAAGCTGTTCACTCAAGTCATCCTGAACAGGATTGGCAGTACAGTAGATGAAGGACAACCATGCAAGCAAGCTGGCTTCTGTAAAGGATTCAGCACAATCAACCACATCCACCACGGTAACCAAGCTCATTGAGGTTTGTAGGAAGTTCAAGATGCCTCTTTGTCTCACATTCATTGATTTAAAGAAAGCCGTCGATTCTGTGTAGACTGAAGCGGTCATCAAAGTCCTAGCCAAACAGGGTGTTCAAAGCCAATACATCAAGATCCTTCGTGAGCTGTATTACAGATTCACCACCAGGATTTCACCATTCTACGAGGAAGTGATCATTGATGTCAAAAAGAGGGGTTCGGCAGGGTGATTCACCAAAACTCTTCAGCGCCACCCTCAAGAACATCATGTGACAATTAGAATGGGAAGGAATAGGAGTTAAGATAGACAGTCCACAACTACACCATCCTCCGCTTCGCTGACGTCATTTCTAATAACACCAAACATTAGCTAAGCGGCACAAATGCTGGCTGACTTCTACCGAGAATGTGGAAAGATAGGTCTACAGCTGAATCTAAAGGAAACTATGTTTATGAAAAATGAACTAGTTCCAGAGGTCCCGTTCACTCTCAATGGAACAGACATCTCTGAATGCAGCAGTTACGTGTACCTAGGTCGAGAAGTCAACATGATGAATGACCTAAAACCTGAGCTGTGCAGGAGGAAGAGAGCAGCACGGAATGCCTTCAAAGGCACCGAAGAAACAGCTAAAAGGACAAAGACACTCTGGCTCCGGGCACATCTCTTTGACTCCACCATTCTCCATGCATTAAAATACACCCTCTGAGACCTGGGCCCCACGAAAGCAGGATGAGAATGCTATTCGGGTTTCCCAGAGAGGCATCGAAAGAGCTATGCTTGGAATATCACGCCTCACTCGAGTGAGAGAAGGAATCCAAAGTTTGACCTCTGTTGCTTTTCTAGAGTCAGGCATGTTGACTCATTTGCCAAGGTATCGAAAATCAGACGGGCTGGACATGTAATGTGATTTGGAGACCACTGGACTATAGCCATTACTGACTGGATCTCATGGAATGTCAAAAGATCACATGACCGCCCACCTACAAGATGGTCAGATTTCTTCGTCCAAGACCCTGAAGGAACGGTTTTAGGCTCTTAATATTCCTGAATCAACCAGATGCCATTGGGCTAAATTGGCATGTGATAGGGTCAAATGGAAATGTTACTGTCAGTCGCTCGAGCAAATCGAGAAATAACGGGATTCAAGTGATGAAGTGATATAATTCTTAGGATGTAAATCACAGTGCTAAGACTATGGTATCCTATAGCATCCTTAGCTCTTGTCTTTAGCTGTAAGGCAGGAAATGTGACAGACACAAACGTCTCATTATGTAACTATCTACTACTCAGTAGATGACAGAAATAAGTATATTTCTGGAGAATGGTACTATTTACAGATAGGTGATTCACTTAAATTTTATTTGGTACACAGAACACACATAGTTTATAGAGAGGAATATAGAACCCAAGCTCATGTTACAACGTTCCTTTAAATTCCTATAAATCATATGATTGTAATAAGAGGTAAATTAAAGAAAATATAATGCACTTATAATATGAGTGAGAGTATGACAAACATGGCACATTTATGTCATTGGTCCTTGAATGATTAAAGTTTGCAAAATAGTAGCTTTCATTAAGGCCTAGGTGGCGGTCAGCCAAATCACCAGATGGTGCAAAGCTAAGAGAGATGGAGCCAATGTCTGAAGAGAAAGCCTCGATGGGGGAATGCTGAACTTAAACTAACAAGAATAAATTAAAATAGCAGAAATGTAAATTTTTGTATATTTCAGTGGTGCAAAACAATATCAGAATAAGCACAGTATATGTGGGACCTCACTTCACTGTAATTTATGTGAAAATAACTCATATTAATAATATAGAACTTGTGTTCTCATGTTTGACTTCAGGGTATGTAAGTTGAATTTGTTTATCTTTTCCCTTTAAGAATTAAATAAGAACATCTCAATGTGAGTCCAGAACTTTCTTAGAGTCTAATCTAATTTATGATATAAATGAAAGGCAATTATGGAAGAAGAGAGCAAAGTATATTACACTTAAGAAAAGGGAGAGAATTGTTGGTGGGAATGCCGGCTGGTACAGCCTTTCTGGAAAACAATATGGACATTCCTCCAAAGACTAGAAATTGAACTCCCATTTGACCCAGCCATACCACTCCTGGGAATCTACTCTGGGAAACCAAAAATACGCAGCGGAAACACCATCCCTACTTTTATGTTCATAGCAGCATTATTCACAATAGCCAGAATCTGGAAGCAACCCGAGTGCCCGAAAATAGATGACTGGATAAAAAGCTTTGGTACATCTACACAATGGAATACTATGCAGCTGTTAGGAAAAATGAAGTTATAAAATTTGCCTACCAAATGGATGGACATGGAGAAGATTATGTTGAGCTGAAATTAGCCAGAAGGAGAGAGACAGTTACAGAATGACTGCATTTATCTGCATAACATAAATATATAGGTACATATTATGATACCAATATCCAAGGTCAAGTGAAACATACATCAGGAGGTCCTGTCAAAGGTGGAAATTATCACAAACGTGTGGGAGTCAGAGGCTAGGTAAGACAGAAAAATGGAACAGTGTGCTAACAATTGTGAGGGTACTAATGCCAACCTAGAACTGAGCATTAAATAGAGGCAAAAAGGATACACATGACAACCCTTT